>QEQW01000193.1:0-41507 GCA_004016085.1 Claviceps quebecensis
GCCGGAAAATCGCCCGGCTGTTAAAATCATGCTCCTGGCCGGGGCTTTTCAGGGGTGCCGCCACTACTCATCTCCTGAGCTGTCGTTCCCGCCGCCCCTGCCCCCCCCGAGATGGCCAACTCCATGCCCTGAGTAGTCAGGTTCAAGTTCTCGGATAAAGGCCGCGGAATGCCCGACGAGGTATTTGCTCGTGAGGAGGCTCCTGAGCGGCTGCTGCTCTTAGCGGCCTGGCTGGACTGGGAGACGCGGCTCTTATCCCGATCGCCTGGTCCGCGGGGGATTCCGGGCGAGGGGGAGGACGAGGTGGCTATGCCGCGGTTTACGGGGAGGGTGTTTTCGGTGCCAGAGAGGGCGGCGCGAGTGCGTACGTCACTGGCGGTTCGCAGGGTCGCGTTTTCGACCTTGAGCTGGCGGTAGGCGTCTTCGAGGCGCAGCATGCGGTTGTGCATGTCTTGGGTGGGCAGCGTGCCGGAGGCCACTGAGTTGCGGAGCATGGTTTCCAGGCGGTCGAGCTTCTTGACCCGCACGTCGAGGTTATTTTCTAGGGTTTGATATTCCTTGTTTAGGTCTCGTTCTACGGAGTGAATCTTGGTGAAGAGTGTGTGGAACATGGTTTCAATGGTCTTGACAGCCGCGAAGAGGTTCTTGGAAAAGCCGGGCAGACGGCTGCCGATGACTTCGACCGAGGGGACGACTTGTCGATCGACGAGCGCGTTGTTGTTGAGCCACTCCCGGCCGCAAAGAATACTAAGCCTGTGCCAGAGCTTCAGGAGTAGCTCGTTTCGCTCTGTCAATTGGTCGCGTGCAGATTGCTCGAGCTGGGCAAGCCTTCTGCGGTCTTGACCTCGGGTGCTCTCCAGCTCTGCGATCCGCACGTCTTGGGTATTAGCCGTGTGCGTCAGATGCTGATGGGTTCGCTGGAATGTCTCGTATTGGGCCTTTGTGTTGCGATGCGCGAGACGCTCCTTCTCCAGAAGCTCAGTGACCTTGCGCGTTTCGAGGCCGTGCGATTCAAGCAAAGCGTCTCTCTGCTTGAGGATGCGTTCCTTTTCGGCCAGAGATGCCTTACATGTATCGAGTTCACGGACCGTATTTTCAAGTTCGCGTTGCATCTTGGCAATGGACTATAGAAGTTAGTACACATTCTCTCCTGACAAGAAAAAAAAGGAAAAAGAGAGAGAGAGGAAGAACTCGAGGGAGGGAAAATTGTGCATACCTTGAGAAGCGACGAGCGAGTCCCATTGAGATCACCCAGAGCTTCTCGAAGATTATTCTCAAGCTCATTAAGCCTCTCCTTCCACTCTGTAGCCTCAACCTCGCGAGAGGATAGGCTCTTGCGCAGTCGTCTCACTTCATCATGGGCACTGGAAACCTCCCGGTTCAGCTCATCGACCACCTGCTGAACCTCCTCCTTCTCCTTGTCGGCCACAATTTCTCGTTGCTCGCGCTCCTGATGCAGGCGATTGTCCAGCTCTCTGACGCGCTCTTTCTCCTCTTGCAGATTCTGCTCGGCATTCGCAATGGCAGCCTCCAAGTCTCCGATGCGAATCTTGTCAGACTCTTGCTCTTCTCGCAGGAAAGCAATCTCGCCTTGAGACGATTCTTGCTGTATCGAGAACCGCTGGTTCTTTTCGTTAGCATCCAACAGCTTTTGTTCCAACTCCTCGAGCTCCTTATTGGACGAGTCCAGTTCTTCCTCTAGCTGTTTGATACGGCGTAGTTTGCTGTCTTGTTCGTCTTCCAGGCGCACCAGTGCTTCGCTCATCTTGCGCATCTCTCCCTGCAAGGCGTCAAAATTCTCGAGGCGGTCTCTCAGTTCGGCCTGGGTACGTTGGACCTCTTCATTGCGGTGGTCAGCTTCGGCTTCCAGCGCGTCAATCTCGTCTTGCGCTTCTCGGCGCAGTGCTTCAAACTGGCTTTCCATGTCGCCCTGTTCGCGTATCGCTTCGTCACGTTCTGCTTGCAAAGCCACGAGGTCGTTCATGGCAGTGTCGAGGTCTTCTTGGACCGCCAGCGCGCTTTCCTCCGCCTGTCGTTTGCCTTCCACTGCTGCCTCAAAGTCTTCCATGCACGATTCAAGTTCCCGTTGCATTTCCTGATTCTGTAGCTTCGCTGAGCTGAGCTTGTCACGCAGCTCGGCGAGTTTATTTTCGAGCTCCTCGCGTTCGGTATCCTCCTCGATTAATGACTCCATGGCGCGTCCGCTGCCTCGCGAAGGCGGTCTGTCATTAACGCCAGCGCGGGATGCCGAGCGATCAAGTAAGCTGTCTACGGTAGAGGATGCCGCACCGCCGCGACGCTGTGCCATCTTGAGATCCTCAATCTCCTGGTAGAGTCTTTCCTTTTCCCGATTGCGCGAGGTCAGCATGGACGTCTGCGCGCCGACCTCGCGTCTCAGTTCGGCATTCTCATGGCGGAGTTGTTCGCTTTCGTGACGAAGTTGATCAACGAGCGTACTAGCGACGCTGGCACTGGGATTGAAGTGTTCGGTATCGCCTGATAGCCCGGATATGGGGCGACTGGGCGTGAAGACGCCTTCTCTCGCCCTTTTAGACACGTTGTAGATGTTGGTGGTGTGTTGCAGGGGGCCTCCTTGACCAGATAGTTCCCTCTTGAGCTTAAATGTTTCGTCCCGTAGTCTTCGATTCTCCTCATCTGCTTGCTCTCGACGAGCCGTCTCTTGTTCGAGTAAATCCTTCCAGACCTCAAACTCCTCCTGCTGGCCCAGACTAGCTCCAGTGCGCTCACTCAGCGTCTTGACGATTTCGGCCAGGCGACGCTTTTCGGATTCGCGACTCAAGCTTTCTGTTCGCAGTTTTTCGATATCGCTTGCATACTCCTCTACTTTTTCGCGCAAGAATATGACTTCTTGCTCGCGCTCGTAAGCTTCTTCGTCGGACAACTTTGCCGTCTGGTCGGCAGAGTCGGCGGTACTGGGCCTCTGTTCATCTTCCTTCGCCTGCTTCTCGAGTTCCTTGACTCGCTTTCTCAGCACTTTGTTGTCACGCTGCAAGACAGCCAAGCTCGTCTTTAGCTCCACGTTTTCCGAAATCATTTCCTTGATGCCTTCCTCCGAAAGCCTATCCAGACGATCACTGAGAAACATGACTTTGAGTTTTAGGTCAAAATTCTCCTTGGACAGTCGCTCAATCGTGCTGCTCTGTTCTTTGAGAGTCAAGTTTTTACCCGGCTTCGTGGCAGTGCCCGTGCCTAGTGACAAAGGAAAGGGTTGCCGAGGCGTTTGCAGACCATTCTTAAACCTGTACTCCTTCGCCAACGACTCGGGAACTTGGACGTTCTTAACGTGCTGTGCAAGAACGGTGTCTGTCGGCGCGGTAACTCTCAGATTTTCGTTGGATGCTTTCGGCGTCTGCAGAACATCGTTATGATGAGCCTGCACTGGAGTAGACACTTCCGGCAACGGCTCTAACTGGCGGCTTGACGAATCGTAGGAATCGTCACCTCCAAAGCCAGAAACCACACTGCCAATGCTTATGGAGCGGTGGAAGGGATTGCTTGTGGACCTCGGTGCTCCCAATGCAGGTACAGCACCGCCCGACGATAGAGCGTAGTCGAGACCAATGCCCACGGTTGCGTCGCTGCCATCTTGCGAGTCTGAATTTGTCACAAAGGATGACGTTGAGGATCGTGTGCTTCCATATCGGCTTCGGAGATATTTCGGTCGCCTGCCTATGCGCAAATAGTTTCCTGCATTGCTTCTCGAATCCGGTGGATCAGGGGCGTTCTGTGGCCGCACGAAAGGATCCTCTGTCCCTGACAGGAACGAGTTGTCATTGTCATTCTTGAACTCAGAGTCATCTGCCGAGGTCGTGATCATGGCGACACTCTCCCTTGACGGGCTGCTGGCCACGCTGACTGCTCTCGAGACGCTTCGCGCTGCGGCTGCAGCAGTGGGAGAGGAGTCGATATTCTCGAGGCCGGCCGTCGTATCCTCCACGTGGACGACAGGGTTTTCGCGAGCCTCGCGAGGTTGATCTGACGGTTCCAGATTGCTTTCGCTTACTGTGTCCATCGCATCCTCGACTTCGTGGGTGTCTTGACCAAGTCTCCCTGTGGGGATGGGGGAAAGCGCCGGGAGGAAGCTAGATTCCACGTCGATGAAGTGTTGCCGAACGGCCTCTTCAGAGATTGTTTCATCCTGAACTGTGCTCCCCTCTAGTGTCACGGCCTCGATGTAGCTGCTTTCCACAGCCGAGCGACCAGCGCGATTATCAGAGGCGGAGACCTGCCCAGCCTGAGGGAGCAGTTGCAGTATTGAGTCGTCTGGTTGTGCATTTGGGGGATCGGTCGCGCCCAACGGGGCATCGTGAGTATCGTGAGCATGATCGGAGTCCGCCATGATCGAATCGCTTCAACGTGGCAGCTCAGCACGCGCCGCGTAAAGCCGCGTGACAGGTAACGATGCGCAGCAACGAATATCAGACGAGACGGCGTGCCGTCAAGCCAGGCGCATTTTGAGGTTGTTGACTGCAATGATGCGCTGGAGTGGGTACTACTGTTGTTGAAAGGAAAGACGTTGGAGTCGATATACAATACGGCGATGAGCACGGCGACATGAAAGACGAGAGAAAAGAAAGGAGATGACAATGAAGGAGGTCTTCATCCGCGGAAGCTCGTTCCGATGCGGTCGGTTTGCTACGCCTTGGAGACCAGATGGGAGAACCAACACAGACAGCCTGAGACAGGTACAGTACTGTACATAGGTACCGTACCTAAGGTATGTACCTTACCTCCTAACCTCACCAACTCGGGAGGAACCCCGTACTCCGTAGACGCGACAGCAACCCCAACTGCCGTCACAAGCACAACGGCGGCTGTAATCAGCAGGTTGGCCAATGACGTCTCTAGTTGCCGTACCGGCGGGGCGACTCGCCTCGCATCGCTCTTGAGAGCCAGCCATCTCGGACTCCTTCACCCAACCGTTTGAGGATGTAACATAACATGGACTGAGGACTGGCATTTACCCAGAAATCAAGCATGATAGGTATGTATGTGGCCATTCACGTGCTACATATATTACATGTGGGTTTCATCCTACAGAACGGAAAGCTCCAAGTTCTTCTTCGATGCAGATTCATATTGACGCCTAGTCACACCGCGCGACGGCCTGTCCCGTACATCGCGTGTTCCATGTCAAGTCCATGTCCACTAGCCTAGCAGTCACGGAATGCTACGAACAAATCCAAAGAGAAACCGAGAAATACGATTCAAATGGCTTTCTCGCTCGCGACAGCTCTTTCTATGGATGGCTTATCACGAGTCACCTCGAGGGAGCGGGGTATCTTGTCGTGAAAGTCGTGAAATCTAGTTGGAGTACTTGGGATCAACCGGTTTTCTGTACACCGAAGCACCGGTCAGTGAAGGGTCCCCATGCCATAATAAATCGTTCTTGTCGTGCCTTTGAGAGCGGATAAGAGGGGAAACACACCCAGAGTACTTCTCGTAGGCACTGCGAGCGCCATCGGTGATCTTCTCCTGGATATCACGGCCGAGGTTGAAGCCGGCCTTTTTGTTGATCATGTCAAAAGCTGCCGTGCGACAGAACAATTAGCACACATTGAAGGAATTGGCATTAGATCTTGTGACATGGGAAGGCTTCAAAGCGCCAATATGTGTCCGAGGCAAGCACCTACCTTTGTCACCATAGTCCTGCTTCTCGCCACTCGGCTGGGCTTGGGTTTGCGCATCACCTCCTTGCTGCTCTGGTTGCTGCTGTGGTGGCTGCTCGGCCGCGTTGTCGGTCTTTGAGCTACCACTGGAAGCGGCAGCGGCGGCTTTCTTGAGGAAATCCATCGTAGATAGTGGTGTGGTGACGTGGGTGTAGAGGGAGCTGAATTGGCCCTGTGAAACTGCACAGTACAGTCTGTAGTATATATATATATTTGTCGAGTAAATTGGAATCGATAGAAACGGGAGCAAGCGGGATTCTAGCTTCTTAATATGCTTCCAGGCCACGTCCGTTTACGCCGTCGCTCTCATCCTTCTCCGTCATTCTCCACCATCGTCGTCATGACCTCACAGACTTGGCCGCCCCTCGTCGGCCCCGGTCCGTTCCTGTCCTGTCGAGCTGAAGATGCCAATTGATCCAGGCACACTACACTCCCGCTAGGGACCTAATAGGTATCGGTCGATGGATCCGGTCGTCCTCCGACCACTTTACCTTGTCCTCACTTTTATGCGGCATGCCCGTTGTCTGCTCGTACTCCAATGTCCATGGCTTTGAGCTTCACCATGGAGCCTGGAGCCTGGAGTCCTGGACACTTCCTCGACCTCTGCCTCCGTCGCCGTGGGACGCACTGCCGCGGTCCCGGCCCCATGATTCAAGCACCTTGTCCAAGCCCGTGGAGATCTCATGGACCAGGCAGCGTCGGCAGATAGGCATGTATGATGTAGCCTGTGGGCTGTATGTAGGTAGGTATGCACGGAGTAGGTAGGTACAGAGGGCAGAGGGCAGAGGCCCACGGCTTTTCCAAACAGCTTTCGACAGATTCGACACTAGCCAGCTAGTCCGCGGGGCTGGCCATCAACGTTCAACATCAACGTTCAACTGGCAACGACCATCTTGGTTTGTGTCTGCGCCGGAATCCCGCACAAGCCCTATCAGGAACGGCCGCTGCGAACAAACTCGGAGCTAGCGGCAGTGGCTTTCCTCGTAGCTCCGGTATGAGCATTCAGATTGACAACCACATAAGGTATCAGGCATGATGACATTTGACGTATGCATGATTGCACGTTTCAAAAAGCGAAGGACCGGCTCATCTGTATCACGAATACATGGTAGAAGTCTCTCGTGTCTCGTCTATCCCCGCCATGGTGCGAAGAAAGCTCCCTTATTAGCCATGCTTTTCAATGCCATGAGATGCCAGTTTTATGTGTGATGGGTAGTGACACGGGTGTGTTATCGGTTGATTAATCGTCGTTTTTATGTCTTGCGAGACAGTATAGTCTGCCCGATGTCCAAGCAAATATGTAGAAGGAACTGAAGGTGAGTAAGAAACTCCTAAATGATGACAAGATGACTGACCCCAGATTGGAAAATGAAAACGAACGCTATTACTCCATCCCATGGTTCTCTTTGACCACGCTATTCATGCTGGAACCCCATATTATGCACAAGTTCTTATCAACAACAAGAAAAAAGATCGCTTCGTAACCCCGTTACGCATGTCATTCTCGCATGGACCCTGCCTCAAAGGTCCCTCATCATGAATTGACAAAAACTTGATACGCCATGATCATGACCCAGACGAGAAACGCGACCCCAGTCAGGGACATGGCAAAGACGAGGTGCCAGCATTGACCTGCAGCAGCCAGCGCAGTCAGCATACCGTCGAACCACAACAGCTTCATCGCCATGAGACGCAAGAGGCGGCAAAAGTATCCACACAGGGAAGAAAAGAAGAACAAGAAACTCACATATACTCTTCTGCTGTAACCAAGCCATAGTCTCCTGATTCTGCCCATGCGGGTCCCCATTGAACACATGCAAGTTGCACGTAGTCTCAATAGAACCATCCGGGCCCCAAAGCTGCACCGACACAACCACCAGCCCAACCAGCCACATAACGAAGAGGATAAACGCGCCAATCATGACAATCGCAGGTAACAGGCGCCGCTTGGCAATGAGCCAGAAAATGCCGCCGATGAAGAGGAGAGCGATGCAGCCCACGGTGATGTAGTATATGAAGTACCTTGGCCTTGTTAGCCAGCAAGACAGATAAGAGGACAAACCAAACAACGAAGAAAGCCAGGGGACATGAAGCAGTGAACGAGTTGAGTAGGCAGAGAAAATAAAATACCATGGAATCGGCAGACCCAACTGCAGCTGGATCTGCACGAAATTCGCAAACACGCCGACGACGGTCGCTGAAGATAATAGCATGGTCAGGATCCAGAAGTTGAGCTGCAGGGGCGGCCAGTTGTATGTGCGGACACGGCTGACGGCTCTAGGGGCATACGCGACGGAGCTGCCGCTGCGAGTCGATGCCAGCGCCATGGTTTCCTGGTCTTTTTTTGACTTGATGATGGTGTTATTTGATGCGTCGAAATATGTCGCGAGATGGCCGGGACCTAAACCGGCATTGCCTCGTCTGTCGGGGGCTGCGGACTGCAGTCGGCAAGGCTTGCAGGCTGTGGGACGTGGGTATGTATTTTTCTCTCGAGATGTTGGAAAGCTGGCTTCTGCCCTATCTTTGCAAGATTCCAGAGCAATCAAAGAGGGCAAGACGGCAGATCAGTGTGCATGTAGCCTGTAGGACCGTAGCCTGTAGGTACAGTACTCTGTATGTATATATATATATCCATATGTATTGGGGTGGACACATTTGCTGCATGTCCTGCGTTGCCATGGGCGGTGGAGGGAGGGCTTCCCAGAAGCTATGTATGTACATACATACCTCACGCAAGGGGAAGCCCAACGTCGAACGTCCAGTCGGGCGGGCCGACTCAGCATCTCGACAACTTGGGAGACTTCAAAGTTGGATGATTTGACGCTCTTGAGAGAACGCTGGGTTGGGCCGAGCCAGCCCCAGGCCGCCACGTCGAGGGGCAGGGCAGACAGGCAGACAGGCTGCAGCCCAGCCTTCACTGATGATCACAAGTTCACAACCCAAACTCCTTTCGCCAATCCTGAGTCCTGATCACAACAACTTTGCTACGTAAAAAACAGGTCCTTATCGCACATGGCACTACACAAGTGACAAGAGGGTCTTGCTTCTTTGGACTTCCAAATCGGCTCCAATTTTCAACCAGCCAATTGTAAAACCTGACCGGATTACTTCGTTTTTCCACTCCCCTACGAGTACGGAGTACATATCCGTGGACCGTACGGAGTACCACCACTAACCAGTGACGACCGACCTGGCAACCGATCCACCGCTCATTGCACCGGCACGGCACCCAAGCGGTTCGTCGGCCGGCCGCGTTTACTCCGTACAGTTTCGGCATTGTGAGTCGTGAGTCGTGACGGAAAAGGCGCGGGGATGTGATGGCAACGTGTGGTGCCCCTGGTTGTCATTCTGTATGTTAGACTCAAACTGTCTACTCCAGGTAATGTACGTCTACCTACTTTTTCTTCCTAGGTGGGTCTTCTTTGGCTCCATCTACCGAGCAAGAAACAGCCAGACTCATGTCCGGCTCTTCATTGCCGGCAGCCTTGATATGTACTTTCTGTAGGTTTTGTCATGCATGACGCTTGGACCACGCAGTCGGTGGGAAATACATATGTAGACAGGGTTGGTACAGTAGGTACGGATGATGTCTACCAGGTATGAACGTTTTATCTCCATCCATCCATCCATCCATCCGTGCGTTTACATCGTAAATCATCTCTACGTACTCCGTAGATATATAAATGTAACCCGGTCGCTGCCACACAGTCGAGATGAAATCCCAAAATACCTCCATACATATCCCATTTTACTTCCTTTCTCTACATCCTTACCCAATCTGTCCCATGCTTTGGTTGCCCTTCTTGATCATCCACTCCATTCCGTCTCATACCCAGGTAGTCAGTCCCTCCTCTTACAAGAGCGTGTCTCCCAGAGCGCACCGCACAATGGAGCAGCCTGCTCGGACCGTCTCCTGAGCACCAGCCTCGGTAGATGCCAGACTGGGATTCACCTCGACGAGATCAATCGCCACCAGGCTGCCCGTCTGATGAACAGCCTCGCAGATGTAATCTCCCTCGCGAAGAGTCAGACCGCCACGGACAGGCGTACCAGTGCTGGGCGCCCACATAGGGTCGAGGGCATCGACGTCAAAGGACAGATGGATGGGGGTGTCAGCACCGATATAGGCGAGAGCCATCTCAACAACGCGGCCAATCCCATATCTAGACCATGAGCAGACAAGGATCGTCCAGTGTTAGTTATCCGTCCCGCAATCCGTACGCTGCACCCCCCTCCCCCCAAACCAAAAAAAAAAAATCGCAAGGGAGATGATGGGGTTTCTTACCGGTCCACGTCAAACATGCTAAAAGCCTTGATGTTATTCTCACGAAGAATCCTCTTCTCCGCCGTGTCCACGTCCCGTAGACCAATGTAGACCAGCTTCTTGACATTGAGAAGCATATCCTCCGTGATCCATCCAAAGAACTCCTCCTCATCGCTCTTCGCCAGGCCCGACGCAAACGCCACCGGCATGCCGTGGATATTGCCGCTGCTGCTAACCTCAGGAGTGTTGATGTCCGCATGGGCGTCCACCCAGATGAGAGCGATTTCGCGATTCAGCCTCTCGCGAACCGCCTTGGCGCTGCCCGTGACGGTGCCTATTGCTACGCTGTGGTCGCCGCCAAGCGTGAGCACCAGGCGGCCCTCGCGCGCGTGCTCATAGACCTGCTGCGAAATGCGGCGGTTCACGGCCGAGACGACGCGCGGGTTCTTCATGCCGCGGTAGTCCGGGTCCGAAGCTGGCATGAGCTCATCGTACTTTTGCACCCGGGCATCGCCGTGGAGCTTGTAGCCGAGCTCTTCCTGGATCTCGGTAAGGAGGCCCGACGCGATGAGCGCTTCGGGGCCGGCATCGACACCGGCTTTGGGCTGGGAGGAGTTGCCGCCAATTGATGCGCGCGTCAGTTTATAGACGACAACGAAGATCAAGGGGAAGAGGGGAGATGTTATGATCTGTGCCGCAGAGGTATATACATATGCGAATTACATACCTGGCCCTTGGAGAAGCCAACCGCAACGACGCCCAGGTCCTGCGGCTTGGAAAGAAAACGGCTCTTGACAATCTCGCTGTTCATGATGTCGACACTATGAGTTTCCACAGCAAACTTTGCGCGCAGCTGTTGTTCTTTCAATATGCGGATGTTTGGGGTCTTCTTAAACCCTTCTGATCTTGTATGCGCAGACCGTTCTTATTTCTTGATCCTGTTTCTCTTTCAAATCATTACTCTATCATGAGTCCTGACCTTCTCTCTACACGTATCAAGCGCCTGAGAAAGCGGGGGATTTGCCGCAAGGAAAACGCCTGAGCCGAGCGGCGTAGCGGAAGACACTTGCTGCATTGGGAACGTGGTGGGGAATCAAGCCGAGGATGTTGCGTTCTTCAATGTTCTGGTTGGATGATGATGGTCCGATGGAACTGTCGCATCATGCATGGCAAATTTCAAAAAGGCGCGGCGCGTGAGGAACGCCCTGTCTGAGACACAATTGAAGCATTGAAGGGCACTCACGAGTCGCAGAAACAGGGCCTGATCAAATATGTAGGTATGTATGCATCGTCGATTCGTTGCGCGTTATTCTGCTTCCCGTAATCTGCACCTGACATCAATTTCGTGTTTGGATGGCACAGATCCGGCCCAGAATGGCATCTGGCCTCCCAAAGCTACGGAGTACTACCTCCCCCTTTCGGCCTCTGTTGCAAGTGGTCTCGACTTTTCCAAACAACCTTCACTATGGCGGGAGAAACAGCATGTCCTCCATTACCTAGGTACATGAGTTGTTACCGGATGGTACCAACCTGGCCAATAGATGGCATCGACACCCTCGTATGCCGTGCCGAGAGCCGTGACACCCTCGCCCCGTCCCCGCGATCCTTGTCCGTTGATCAATATCTGACCCAGAACCTCCGAACCCCTCCATCCCGCCATGTGATGATCCATTGCTATTGATAGGTAATTCATCCAAGTCGTGTTCAAACCAATAGTCGTCTCCCATGCCAGCTTCAGAGTCGGCTATAAAAGAGGTCCACCAGAGGCCGCCCTGAATAGGTAACCAGAACTCCAAGGGCATCCCTCCGCATCCTCATGCGCGTTGGGATGTCCATGCCAATCTTGAACAACAGCTTCTTTGATCTATCTCTGCTCTGCTGGCTGTCCTATCTACATACGACACTCAACCCGGGACTGCCATCGACCAACTCGGTGCTCTTTGTTGGCTGCTTAAAGCAACGCATTACGCCTTGGAGGACGGCCAGGGGTGCTTACGGAGCAGTCTCTGTATGTAACCACTGATACCTTTTTTATGTTGGTTCAAGCTCGTGACGAAGAGCCTTGGACATGGTCATCCAGCATTTCCTGGCGCTTTCTCATTGCTCAAGCGCGAGAGCAACCGGAGCATTATATATTGCACATCCCTGGCTGTTTCAATTCGTGACTCCTGCGCTCATTAGTTCATACCCTTGGCCCAGCTATCCGGTAAAACAACCGTCGATTTGCTGGGAAGATTTGGACGATATTGTGCTGCAGCTTCACGTCACCTCTGCCACTCATTCGCCTATGAGCCCGCTGTTCTGTGATCTGCCACATGTCCGTCCATCAATGGATTCGTGGCGCACGGGCACTGGGCAGCACCGATGGGAGTCTTTAATAGAGATTAATAAGGAATTTGGTCCCTGCTGCCTGATATTGGAGGACAGACATCTCAAATCGTGCGGTCATGCTACACGACATTGTCCAAGCTTCGTACAGGTTGCACCAGATGAGATGTGGGGGATCTTTCCGAATTCCGATCCCTCGTCCGACTCCGGGGGAGATCTTTCTTGGTTGTTTTAGGCAGTAAAGTCCGGAAGCTTCTTTGGAGGACCAATTCGGCCCAACTCGACTATATCTACATCAGGCTCAAAGCCTGTTTCATGCATGGCACGGTGCCGATAAGGACTGTCTGCGAGGTCCATATTATGTACGCGTTTTGTGAGTTGAATTTCCCCTCTTCGGTTCCCGATTTAATCATATTCGCTGGGTGTTCAAAAGCACTGGTCCATAATTTGATGCTAGTGAAAGCACTCACTGCCATGCCAACTGGCTCGATGAAGCTCTCATCATGGCTTTCATTTGTCAAACAAGAAGAACACCACCCAAAGAAACTATCAGCCATGCTGTCAAACCGGAGGCTCTAACCAAAATGAATTAGGTAAATAACACAGCAGCGCGCCTCGTTTCATGGCATATCCTTTGCCGTGGAATATAGATCAACACACTCAGCATCTGTGCATACATACATGTGCATAAGACATCGCCAGCTTGATCGATGATTAGCCAACCGGACGGCGTCAGGGCCCAAGCATCGTCTCAAGAAAGAGAAATCAGTGATCAAACACCGCGGCGACACTATTCGAGCAGCACTGTAGCTCAACGCATGCATATGCCATCGCAGCTGGCCCGAATAGACTTGCGAAACCCAGGACAGATGCTATACGCCAGTCTACAAACAATGTTGACAACCTCGCCTCGCAACACCACAAACAATACCAGTGCAGCCAATGCACTGTGCAGTGTGAACACGGCATGGCAGGAGAAGTTGTTAGAACCACACTCGAAGCAGGACACAATTTCTCAGACTTTCCAGAACAAACGTTAAAGACTGTTAATTTAAATGTTGTTTACATAAAGGAAATCATGTCATCCGCTCTCATTTAGACGTCCTCGACCCTTCACTGCCAACTTCTACGAAACATTAACAGACGACGAGGCAACACCTCAAGGCTCAACCCTGGCATCAAGTCAAGTCCTCGTCCTTGGATTTCATCGGCGGCGGCGGCAAAGTCTCCTCACTCGAGTCCGGCTCATCGAGTTCATCAATGCGCGGAGCAGGAGGATCCTGGAAAAGTAGACTACCCCGACGCAGTCGTTTACGCATCCGTCTGGCACTCGATCCCACATCACACACATCCAGAGCGCCTGGCGCCTCGGACGACTCCGAGCCACCACTCATCTCGCTATGCGTTCGCTTTCCATAACTGCTCGACATGCTCAGTCTTCTTATCCGTCTGAGATCCTTTTGTCGCTGCCGGAAACGAGCCTCTTCACTCATACAACATGTTTCGTCCGATTCGTCATCGTCATCCCAGGTTCCGTTGTTACAGGTGAGGTTTTTGAAATCTCGCAGTACATCCCTTTCGAAGCCCTTGCGGCGGCAGGAGCATGATCTGCTGCAAACAGTTTCAATCTCCGTCGGGTGTAAGATTTCCAGTCCTTCACATCCGCTGTCCATGGGATCGATCTCCTCGATTTCAAAGGTGCTGCTTGATGGCTCGGCATGCTGCCGCGATGAGGGGGGCGGAGTAGCGTCCATGTCTGGCTCTGGTGCAGATATAGACGGTGAAGACAAAGCCTGGGCAGCGTAACTGAAGTAGGGCTCTGC
This sequence comes from Claviceps quebecensis, assembly GCA_004016085.1. Lineage (NCBI taxonomy): Eukaryota > Fungi > Ascomycota > Sordariomycetes > Hypocreales > Clavicipitaceae > Claviceps > Claviceps quebecensis. Next base: position 14,106 of record QEQW01000193.1, read on the forward strand.
GTAAGTCTCCTCCTGAATCGCCGCAGATGCACTGCCGTCACTGTCATAGCTAGCATCGCTAGCATCGCTATCATCATCAACAATACCGTTGCCCTCCTCGTCCTCCGTATCATCGTGTCCAAGGGTGTCTTCGTCACCATCGCGGATACAACTCATATCAGTGCCCCCCTCCTCTTCATCTGCGACACTTTGATGATCATCTGACGCGTCAGCCTCAGTTCGAGATTGGAGCGATGCCATCCTCGAAGACTCGTCGTCTAGATCCTTGCCAGAGTCTGAGCATGAGAAAGATGCGGGACCCAATTGTTTGAGGCCGAGAGGATCCCTCGGTTCCCTCTGGTAACTAAAGTGGTGGCCATTGCCGAAAGGCCTTATGTTAAGGTCCTGTGCTAATGGTCGCGAAAATCGATGGAACCCACCGGCTGGTGTCGACTGGACGGCTACCTGTGCCGATGAAATGCGAGTTTCCTGCAGTGGCCTTGGGCTATTTTCTTCCACCCAAACGCCCTTGTGAAGAGGCTCTCGAGGATACTCAAGGCCAGGCGTCAACGCCGCTCGACGCTCGGGATCATCTGGCCTTTCCATGGTATCGGCCAGTCTGACCCCAAAGGAAAATGGCGTGTGCGTGTATGGTGCAGGAAAGTAGGCCTGCTTTGTCGCGGCGATTGATCTTGTCACGCCGACTGCCGCAAGAGGTGATTGGGAGGGATGGCGTATATGCTGTTGGCACTTGTCACCGGCCTGTTAGGCTATTACTGTCCAAGCGACGTCCTAGCGAGGGGAAAGGGAGTCGTTAACGCCGAAGGCAACAGTGTGTTGCCGGAGATGTGTTCAGCTGTACTTGTTGGTGTTGTGGATAGCGAGCGGGGAGGTGTAGGAGTCACCGCTATTGCCAGTCAAGAGCTCGCTCGCCGGGTAGGATCAGGAAGAAGAGATATGGTGTGTGGCCAATAAGGTTTCGTCTTCCAACACTACAAAGGCTCATATATCTGTGGCGAGCGCTATAAAGGCAGCTGCTGAAACAGTGGGAGTCAAGGCCAGTCAGGGCGTCAGCTCCCCGAGAAGAAACCTCCAACACGGAGAAGATAGGGTCCGGTGTACTTGGGATATCATGTTCATGTGCTGTACGGGCGCAGTTTCGGGTATGGCAGGCTCGTTTTTTTTTTCTATCCGTCTTCGATGACGTGAGTGCAGCTCACGTTGTTCTATACTTGAACGAGAAGACTGACAGATATACGGACCAGCTATGGTTGGGCTGGTTGAGAGAGCAACAAGTGAAAAAGGAGAGTCTGATGGTAGATGCTCAGCCGAAAAGGGAGGAAATGAGAGAGGTAGTTAGATGAAGAAGAAAGGCAAGCAGGAAAAAAAGTAAGCGGACTGCGATGGGATTAAATAGCTATGTAGTCAGAGTAAATGACTATGTACTCTGTGCATAAGCCGCTAACTATTGCATCTGTGGTTCGAGGGTCGAGGTCTACTTTGGGGTCCGAATTCGGATTTCCGTGCTCTTGTCTCCGAAGCTTGTCTTGTTTCACCTCTCGGACACGCCCGCTGCGGAGGGGCCCTTGTTTCCAAAACAAAAAGAGGCGATCCAATGTCATCTGCCGTCGCCGCAATGGGCAGCAAATGCTCACTTTGTCAAAAGCCAAGTGACAAGGGCTAGAATCTACCGGCCCGCTGCTCTGTCCGTGCCTCTGCGCGCCCATTGCTTTACATGTGCCCTTGTGTTGGTCCGCGCCCTGGAGAGCAACAAAGATCCAAGTGGACGAGGAGCTCTTGAAAAGTTGAGAGGAGGGGTTTGCTATAAGATGATGTAGCCTGTCGGAGGCTGCACCTCTTTGTCTGCTGCGACAAGATGCCGAAAACTCCCGAGGTGGGCGCTCGCGAGGGCCTGTCGTTCCATTGCGCAAATGCTGCCCAACTACCAGTCGTTGACCTTTTAGGTACCAAAGCTTTTCGGCATTCCATCGTAAAGGCCCTCGTCAGAGTCGTCACACTTGCTATTCTTGGTCATCCCGGCTGCAGAAGAGGCTCCGCGCTCAGATTGACATGATCGCCATGTGGCCGGGTGCCAGATGAGAGCTGCAGCTGCAGCATCAATTGTATCACGTATTGGCTCTGGTGGTCTGGTCATTGTGTTTGGAAGCAGTTACACCTACCTAGCTGGCCTTGACGCTGAGTTCAGATACCTGCCCTTTCAATGTCTTGCCCGGTTGCGGGCTTTGGCCACTTCCTGCATAATTTGCCATCATTGACCTCCTTGGGCAGCAATGCTGAGATGTCTGGGGAATTCGCGCATGATCCGCAGGCCGCATGAGAGGGGTACCACGTCATGTCGCTCGCGGCACACATACTTGAGATAGCGAAATATCGACTGCTTCTCGCTGATGCATCTTCATGATCGACCATCAACGTGTGAATGGATGGTCAGGTGACCGTCGCATATAGAATGTCTTGCGCCTTCACCCCATATGCTTGTGCCTTTTACTGGATTCCGTATAAAAGATTCATCTATGCTGAGTACGTACACACAGGGTACACGCGATGAATGAATACCGCAAAACTGCCATTCCAGGAATCCAGGGGATGCACCTCGCGAGAAGCTCTTGTAATTCTCAGTGACACCCTTGAGAGACCCAGTTGCGGGCGATGATGTTGCAGAAACAAACTCCTTGTTCTTCCTTGGTGAATGAATCACTCCAGATTCGTTAACCGGGGGATCCCACTTGTTTTTAGGAGCGTTCATGATGTTGTGCGCTGAAAAGCCGGACAATATGATTTCGTGGAACACGAATAATAAAATCAGAGCCGTTAGAGCGAAGCTTTTTAGCATCTCGTGCAGTTATAGAAGATGCCAAATATGTTACGGGCCCTTGGAACGCCTCGAGCTCATCCAGTTGGCAAAGGTTGGTACCAGAGGTTTACAGGAAGAGCTGGAGGCGTTTCAAGGGCCCTGACTATTTACCGCTTCTTCTATTACTTACACGAGATGCTGTTCATCTCCGATTCAACAACTCTGATTTCATATGTCGCTTCTGCTTTGACTGCACGAGATGCTGGAAATTCTGATCTGTCAAGCCAAATAATATACGCCATAACGGTACGCCCTTTGCTGACATCGAGACTTCTCGTCAGGAATAGGCCAGAATCACTGTAATCGTGGTTTTCGAGTATGTAGCTTCATCAAGTGAGCCGATGGAATGCGGACGCAGAGGTATTGTATCTAGCTGCAGCTGCCTCAAGGGCAAGGGGTTTCGTTTTGGTGCCACGGCGAGGACGACTATAGTCGATGGTGTCGTCACGAGCAGTCTTCACGGCGGGATCGGGCTTCAATTGAAATCGCGTGATGCACTGATACGTGATCGAGCAATCTGTCTGAACAAGGATAGATGCGAGACGTCGTCGAAACTGGGCTTGTTTTGAGTCTTGACTGGGATGTGAGGAAAACCGCGACGGCGTAGCGCGCTTCGCGAATATGTATGTGGGTACATGTACCTAGGTATCTCTGCTTGCGCCTACTCCGTATGTTAGTGGGCATGGAATGACGACTGGACCCACTTTGTCCGGACTTCGGCCATGACCTTTCGGCGTTCGAGACATCATCGCATTCTTGCCTTTGACTTGGACTGCTTTCCATCGACTTCCAGCCATCGCCTATCGTCGCTCGCAGCAACTGCGTCGTCGCCACCCGTGTCGCCCTGTTGCAGCTCCTTTCCCGGCAATAGGGACCCGAATTCCCCGCAAGTTTGTCCTCGACGCGTACCCTTTGTCAAATCGAACACGGCAGCAGAAGCTCGGCATGAATCAAGGACAGCCTCAGCAGGCGCAGGGCCAGAGCCAGCCAGCCGCTGCTGGTAGCCAGCAGTCGCGATCGCCCATGTACCAGCCGAGCCAAATCAGGAGTTTGCCTTTACTAAGTGAAGAGGAAAAAAACAAATACGAGGCAGGTCTCCAAGGATTGTGGAATAAGGCCAACAACTCCCCAGCGAACAGTACCGAGCACCTTGCCGCGCGACACAAAATCATCGAATTTTCCAAAATGTTGATTACGAAAATCCAGCAACGTCGACAGCAGGCGCAGCAGGCCCAACAAATCCAAAGCCAGCAGGCTGGTCAGGCGGCTTCGCGACCTCCTTCGGCACAGCAAAATGCTCCTGCGCTACCGGCGATAACTCCTGCTGCCCAGGTACAGCAGCAACCCCAACCTTCTGTGGCACCAGGTGCCGGTGTTGCCGCAACAGGAAGTCAGCCTGGCACTGACGCCATTTCTCAAAACCAGAAACCCCAAACTACCACCGGACCCGCGGCGCCCATACCTGCAGCGCAGCGTCCCAAGATTCCCGACAATATAATGCAACACGTGAACAAGATGGTGTTTCGCGCTCCGGCTCACATAGCAAACAAACCGGCCGCGGATATCCAGAGATGGGTAGAGGAAATGAAGGAAAAGTATGCGCGAGCGGTTTTTACGATGGAGAGCAGCAAAGGTAAAGTGGCCAGCATGGAGAAGATGATCAAGGAGCGGATCAACTCGGGAAAGCCACTGCAAGAAGAAGAGAACCGACAATATACGATGCGCAAGGAACAGCAACTCAAGCTCTATTCAGACGCTCACAAATGGGTTGAGAGCGTGTTGAAGCAACAGGAAGGTATTCAGGCCGCGCAGCAGCAAGCTGGGTCGGCAGCAGGTTCTCAAAACAATGCAAATGCGGCGGCACCGGCAGGCAACCGGCAGGCTGTGAACCCATCGATAGCGGCACACTCTACAAAAATTACGGCTCAGCCTGCCGCGCAGAATGCTGCAACGCCAGCCAACGCGGCTGTGGATGCTGTCAGGAATGAAAGGCAGTTGGCATCGGCAGCGAAGGCTCCCGCCGCATCCCAAGCTCAAGTACGGCTTGTACCGCAACATCCGCTCCAACCGCAGGGTCCAACGCAAGGGAAGACTGAGCAGTCACATCCTTCTGCTGCCAATACGGCCCAGGCACAAGGTCCGGCTCCTAGAACTCAGACCTCCCAAGGGGGCGGAGCATCTATCGCACCAGGAGCGCCAACCCGCGCGTTAAGCCATTCGGCAGCGATGAATCTCGCAAATCAAAGAGCCGCCAACACTCCAGGCAGTGTCCCCCCTGCTCAAGGTCATCAGTCGACAACTCCCTCTTCTGCCGCCGGCGCACCCGTGAACCATGCAGTGACTCCCGGTGCTGTGCCACCACAACCACAACAGCAGCATCCCGTGCCGCAGCAAGCACCGCAGCAAGCCCTACATCCACAGCAGCAGCAGCAGCAAGGGCATTCACACGCACATCCAACTCAGTCCCCGACAACCCAGTCTCCGACAGCTCCCCAAACTAAGATGCCGATTCCCAGACAGCTTCCAGAAAAAGCTACGGCTATCCCGCAAGGTGTCACCCTCGGTGGCGGCGTCAGTGCTGGCCGCCCAACCATGCCCCAGGGCAGTGGCACCATCGGCGGCGTCATGAACCAACCTCCTGTCACCAAAATCCCCGCCTACAGCCACGACGCCGAAGGCGATCATGTTCTCAGTAAGAAGAAGTTGGATGAATTGGTTCGCCAAGTTTGTGGAGGAACCGGAGACTCACAGGACGGCAATGTCCTGACTCCTGATGTCGAAGAAGTGAGTGCCTCCCCCCCGTTCCCCCTCCAAAACCCCCCCACGCACATGCTCCATGCACATAAATTGAAGCAGAGACGCTAATTCTCCTATGTTTGCCTCACCTAAAGAGCGTTCTCAGCATGGCCGACTCATTCGTGGACAACGTACTACATGCTTCTTGCCGCAATGCCAAGGAGCGAGGCTCCAAGGTGTTGGAGATTCGGGATATCCAGCTGGTGCTTGAGCGGACCTACAATATTCGCGTTCCGGGGTACTCGTCCGATGAACTTCGCACGGTGCGCAAAGTTTTGCCTTCGCCGGGCTGGATTGCCAAGATGAGTGCCGTGCAGGCGGCCAAGGTCATGCCCGGTAAGGGGGAACCTTGAAGAACCAACAAACATGTTTGATCTACAGGTTGAATTTGTTGAATTTGGTGAATTTATTTTATCATTTGGTTGCTGCCGTCGGAATTTGTACGTCGATACGGATTACAGGGAGTTGGCGTTTTGGGGCTTGGCTTCGAAAGGTGCTCGCTTTATCGCAGCAGGAGGGCACAAGGCGAGGGTTTTGGACGTTTGCTTTTCTTTTTCGAAGGCGGGTGATGAGGCTGTAGGCACGCAAATACCCCGAGCAGAGGCGGACCCCTAAATTGATGGAGATACATACTGAAAAGGGCAGGTCTTTGGAGCAATTCCGTGAAATGTACAAAATACATGTGTTATTCATCTTGATTTTCTTTCTTTCTTGTTGCATGGTTGTTTCTGTAGATGGCGTGTCTTGTACATTTCGGACAGAAATTGGGCTACGGTCTATTAGTCTCGTCCTGAGCTCAGTTGGCTCAGATGTCCTAGCTGACGCTTGTGCTAGCAGTTGACGAAGCGAGCCTCTTCACAGAACTTCCACCAGAACTTCCGCCAGAGAAGGAGTCACTGTTGCATGGAATAGATCTCGGGCTGTTGATTGATGCTTTGCGGAATGAGTGTATTTCTCGGCTTCAAGTCAACAACACACTGAATATGAGATTAAGTCAACTAAGTGAAGTGATGGGCAGTCATTGAGGAACATTAGACTTTCTTGTGATCCAGATGGCTGCAAGTCGGGTTGCACGTGACCAGGACTTAGATTTCTAGCCATATTTGAGCTTTATTCTCTCCGGCGACCGCTCGTCTTCTATGGCTTGAAGTTCGCCAATTTTGACGAATGGATCGCTGGATGATGGCCCTTGATGGGTTGTGTTGCGGCCGGACGGTGATATGTAGCGGGTGGCAACTAGCAAGCCTCCAGTCGAATCGTGTCGTGTGTCAATAAGTGCCTCATCACTCAAGCTACAAGTGACGCGTTTTCGAAGCTTTACTCATCATGGCCGTTATTAGTGTCGTGACTCGTGAGCAATACCCAAATGCTCAGCCAGAACGTTGCTGCGATGTAATTAAGTTAGCTTTAATACGCGCCGTTGCATCGGATTCGTCTTGTGGTCGAAACGTCACTCGACTGCGGCCTGGAAAGACCCCAGTGAACCAATGAGCAATCTGAAGTGGGTAAGTCAGAGATACATAGAATGTACCTGACAATGTCAGTGACACGATGCGACAAACCAAGTACCCGCAAGTCAGTATCTGCCCCAATCTTCGTCTTGCCGGCTCAAGCAATGAGCACCCGTGTCTCCAGCCTTGGAGCTTGAACCTTCCTGGCTCTCGCGCTTTCAATTTCGTCACCAAAAGCATCGAATCACTCTACGACACACGTCTATCGTGATCGTCAACTCCGAAAGCTACTGCTTCCATCTATCTTTGACGGCCTTTTGTCTTCTCCCCATTCTTGATTTGGCATCACGGTCCTGCCATTGTGCGCTTGCCCTTGTCAGCCAAGACTTTCTGGACGCCACGCGCGCTCGACAGCACTCCGGCCATTCTCTGTATCCCGCGTCCCGTTGACAAGTCGAGTGGCTTTCTGGAGCATAGTTTCTCGTTGTGGTGCTGATAATCGGCCGCCTGTCTCATCGTATCGGCCGCAATGCCCGGCAAAACGCCCAACAACAATGGCAACCAGCCGATCGACAACAGCAACGACGATGTCGAGATGACGGATGCTGGCAATATAAAACCCAAGAAGGGCTCTCAGAGAGCTGATGATAAGATGACTGTTGTTGTTGGGATCACAAACAAATCCAAGCAGCCGTCGAAGAAAGCTCATGATGATGATGGTGACATCTCTATGGGTGGTGACGACGTGGATGATGACGGCGAGAAAGTTGACTTGGCCGCTCAAACAGTAGCAGGTATGACCACAATCTATTTGCGCAAACTTCCGTCCCATTCTTGAAGTCGGTTCCCTTGCTTTAGGCCTACTCCAGATGAAATGGAAGCTTTCCACCATGTTCCGTCCTTCGCTGACACGAGGATTTTCGCGATCGAAAACGAATAGACATCAAAAGCAACTTTGCACTACTAGACAGAGCTGTTGCTCTTTTCGATGCCAGATTCTCTTTGCGAGCTCTGCGATCTATTTCGCTGTTTCGCAAGCGTATAACGCCGGATATTATTGGCCAGGTCGTTGTCGACACCTTCCACGCTACAACACAGACATCTTCATCGTCTAGCGAAATTGCACAGAGTCTTCTCGCTGCTGTCGGACGCGAGAACATGTCCTTTGATCGTCAAACCGGATCTGAAATGGAAGTGGACTCTGGTGACGCCAAATCTGTTAAGAACAAGAAAGAGGCGAGCGAGATTATTCCGGAGATCGACGTCTTCCTGGGTATTCTGGTTCAAGTTTATCTATTTGATGCCAAGAAATACCAGAAAGGCGCAGAGTTCTCCAAGAACCTATCAGCAAGAGTCCAAGCTCTCAATCGCCGGACTCTGGACTCGCTCTCTGCCAAGGTCTATTTCTACTACTCGCTCTTCTGTGAGCACGTTTCGCCGCTGCCTCCTTCTTCCGAGTCCGCCATCGTTTCCATCAGACCTACACTATTGGCTTCTTTGCGCACTGCGGTTCTTCGAAAGGATATCGACACCCAAGCATCTGTCATTGTGCTGCTACTGCGAAACTATCTGCTCACTTCGCACATCAGCCAAGCTGATTTGCTTGTGTCCCATACGCAATTCCCTGAGAACGCAGTCAACAATCAGGTAGCTCGATTCTTGTACTATTTGGGCCGCATTAGAGCCATTCAGCTGCGCTACACCGAAGCCCATGAGCACCTCACTGCTGCTACGCGTAAGGCGCCGTCCAGCAACTGTGCCGTGGGCTTCTCGCAGACAGCTACCAAGCTGCTCATGGTCGTCGAGCTGCTCATGGGTGACATTCCGAACAGAGCCACGTTCCGTCAGGCAACTCTGGAAGGCTCTCTACATGCTTACTTCCTACTGGTGCAGGCCGTTCGCGTGGGCAACCTGGAAGATTTCGAGACGACGATTGCCAAGCATGGCGATACCTTCCGACGTGACGGTACATACTCGCTTATTCTGCGTCTGCGACAAAACGTCATCAAGACGGGAATTCGTATGATGTCTCTGTCCTATTCTCGCATCTCATTGCGAGACATCTGCATTCGCCTCCACCTCGGCAGTGAGGAATCCGCCGAGTACATCGTGGCCAAGGCCATCCGTGACGGCGTCATTGAAGCTACTCTGGATCGTGAGCGCGGCTTCATGATGAGCAAGGAGGTCGGAGATGTCTACGCAACCGGAGAACCGGGCGAGGCTTTCCACGACCGAATCCGAGCTTGCTTGGCACTTCATGACGAGAGCGTCAAGGTAAGGTCTATGCCGCCCTGAAAATTTCCGAAGCGCTAAAAGCTTTGAAACACCTTGCAAATTTCAAAACAATTGGAAATCATCAGACCAAGCTAACGAATTTCTGTCTAGGCCATGCGCTTCCCGATGAACCAGCACCGTCTTGAGCTTAAGAATGCCCAGGAGGCGCGGGATCGTGAGCGAGAATGGGCTAAGGACATCCAGGATGGGGATATAGATGAGGAGGACCTGGGTGGAGAATTCGAAGGCGTGTAATTATTCCAGTCACACCTGTGTTATGTCCATTCATTTTTTTACATGCTCTTGGTTTTTCCATTCGTAGACTGTAAAATCGTTCACGCGCCAAGTATCAGAATTCTGCGTTTGCAAGCATGGCGTCTGCATGGACCACTATGCCGCCAATCTTGGCGAGAAGTTGATCTTGGGAAGAAATTAGTGGTGCTACCTTGCGCTGTGTTTTTGTGGCCCCTTGGCGGATGAAAATGAGGACGTGTTGCGTCCCCAATGAGAGAAGAAGCAACCTGTAGAGTACCTATATACACCATTGAGCATTGAGGGCATCTCGCTCTGGGATATAATTTACCGAGGCTCGATGAGGAGGGACTGCTAAGCTCTGGTACCGAGGTTGACAGTCACGACTCACATGAGAGCACTGTCTGCGCGTTTCCTTTTCCTTTTTTTTTTTTTTTTTTTTTTTTTTTTTTTTCGCCCTGTAGTCCGTAGGTTGTGAGCCTGTGATGCGTTTCTTCCCTTGGGATTTTTTGTCTCGTGTTTACAGATTACTAAACGAAATTTAATACGGAGTATGTATGTACATAGTATGTACGCAGTGCAGATGAGACAAACTCTCGGCACCAAAATGGCCCTCATTCATGCTGCACTCTATTATGTAGGTATGTAGTCCCTATAAAATGAGAGGATGCCCGCCGAGCATTCTTACAGTTTGTCACCTTACATACCTACCTACCTCTCCGTCGGAGCTGGCTACACTACATATTTATCGGTTCAATCTGCACCTCCGATCCCGGCTCCGATCCCGGCTCAACGGGGTATGTATGTACATAGAGCCCAGATTTCGCACCCAAAGCCCGAGAGGCAGCTTTTTCTTTTCTTTGGCGGGGACTTCTGGAGGGAGGCGATGGCGGTTGCTGTGAGGTGCTGTGAAGGTAGGTACCTCGGCTTTGTGTTTGACTCTACGGAGTACTAGGTATGTATCCGATTTGTTATGTTGGTCGTAGGCGTAGGGGTTGGCTCGTTCACTAGGATCATGGATGTGACGAACTGGGTCGTCGAAGATAGAGAGAGTTGGAGGAGGGAGGAGGTGGATGGCATCAAGATTGTGGTTGTTATTGAGCAACAGGTGTTGCAGTGTCGTATAATCGGTCAAGTCATGAAGCCGTGAAGCTTTGCCGTGAAACTTCTAGAGCTGCCGTGAATGAAGTCGCTAGTAGGTACGTAATGCAGTCGTGTCGTCGTTGTTTGCGTGGTCGTGGCTTGGTTCAAGTTCTTCGCTGCTTCCCCTCATATGTACGCAGGACGACTCCAGGATCTGGTCGTGTGCCAGCGTCCAGGCTCCGGCCATCAATGATCATGGCGCAAGCTTCCCGTTTATTTTAGCAATCAAGATTCAAGCTTAAAAGCAAAGATGCAGCGCATGTCTCAGTCATTGCGCCTGGAATCCGGGGCTCTCCATTCTGGTTCATCTCGTGCTACGCAGTCCCCGCCCGCGTGCGCCAGGAAGGTGGCATCCGTCACTCCGGCTGTCGCGGTTGATCCGATCTGCCCTTGGCGCAAGAGTCAGCTTCGGGTATCCCATTGGCTGCAGCACCCCGGCACCTCTGACTAGCTGTCTACCAGCTGTCTGCCAAGCTGCATCCCGCCTCCAAATCACTTTGTTATGCGGCCGCCTGATTCGGCGCGGGTTGAAGCTTGTGACCCGTCGACGGCGGCAGTTGACGACAAGAACGTGTACATATGTAAAACAACGGGTTTATTAAACGACCAACGCGCCGATGTGCGCGAGTAGGTATACTATGGTGCTGTAGCCTGTACGGAGTAATATTAGCATTACTATGGCAAATTTCTCTCTGTCGGTCGTCGGAAGGGGCCAATGCCGCGCCACTCATATGCTCGCGAGCCGCCCGTTTTTAAGCGACATTCCGGAGTCGCTGTCACTTCTCGTCCGTCTTTTTGCATTTGCTTGCAAGCTGCTTGTCAGTTGTTTTGCCAGCTGCGCAAGAATTGCCCTCATAAACTCGCATCTGCTATTCCGTCCCATCTTAGCGCCCTCTCTGTCCGTCTTTTCATCCCCTCGTGTGAGGTAGCTGCCTATGTGGCTCTGCTGCCTCTTGCGCATCCCAGCTGTCAGTTCTGCCGAGGCCAAGTTGGCGTTGTCTTGCCCGGTGACACCTCCGATTCGCCTTTTTTTGCGGCCCGTCGCGCGAATCGTTCGTTGCGTCGTCGTCAGAGACTCTACTTGCTCCGCGTGTCACCCATCCCAGAAGCATATCTCTTCCAATTGTTCGGTTTGGGAACTGCTTTGAGCTTGCGATTAGCCTCGTTAGCTTTGTCTTGACAGGGAGAACGCGGCATTTTTGCTGCGTAGCCCGGAGAATAAAGAAAGGAGGAGGAAGCGTTGGTAGGAGGCTTTGCCTGTGGCTCATGCGAAGAGCAAGCCTCTGATACTTAGATGGCTGCCATCTTCGTCAGCGAAAACGTCGGTACAAGCAGTCGTTCCGTCCCGGCTAGGGAGGAATTACGAAGATTTTTCGATGTGCGGGCTCGCCGAACTCAAGGATGCTTGACATGTCGTCAAAGAAAGGTCAAATGCGGTACGTCGGGTTGGAGCCTCTTTTCCCTTTCCTCCCTTTTGCCGTCAAACATGATTCACCTACCTATTTTATGTGAAGCACACCTCTCTAACCTAGCCTTCTTTTTTTTCTTTTTTTCCCCGGATCTGAGCAGATCAGCGCCGACCTGCCTGTGATCGCTGCAAGCGGGGCATGCACCGCTGCCTCGGCTACGATGACGCCTTTCTCTTCGTTAATCAGGCTTTGCCTGGGACTCAGGAACTGCCGTCAAAGAAATCGGCCAGCCAGGTCAAAGAATATTGGAATCGGCAGCTCGGCGTGGCTGTACGGCGAAAAGAGGACCATGTGGACAGTCCTGCCCCCATGATCTCTTTAGCCGGCTTCAAGGACAACATCATCATCTCCCATTTCGTGAGCAACCTGCGCATTGGCTTCGAGCAGAAGCCTGCCAATATGTCTGATGCTCCCACCATGCGTGCCGCCATGGAAAGCTACGGAAAGCAAACCACGGCTTATGTTTCGGGGCTTGGTGTGGCCGAACTCTACTTTAGTCGCATTCACAAAGTCAGTCAATTGACAACGCATGCCGCTGGGCTTTATGGAGATGCCCTTGCCGGCTTGCGATCAGATTTGCAGCAAATGAATCAACATTTTTCCCGATCGAGGGCTTTCTTGGGCCTTTGGACAGCGTATTTCCTGTCCTTGTACGAGCTCATCTCGTCAAGCAGGGTCGATGGTATGTGGTTGCAGCATGCAAGGGGCGTAGCCTCTCTCGTAAGTGCTTCCAACCATTCTTTCGCCGCTATGTATTAGATCAACGGCCAGAAGTAGCCAGGCCTCTGGCTCTGGCCCTATCGGCGTTTTCATCACGTAGGCTTCTTGAACTCACGTGAAGCACTGCCTAGATTTATTTACTCGGGCCAGAAGCCTTCCAAAGCCCATCAGCCAATGCGCTTTACGAAGTAAAACGACCATTTTTGGTAAGTACAAGACGACACACCTTTTGCACGAAAGGCTCAGAGGGCACCGCTAATCATGATGCAAGGCTATCTCTCACTTCGTCATGCGGAAACACTGCTTCTTGGAATTTGAAGAATGGAAACTGCAGCCTTGGGCACATCAGCCAGATTCCAAACTACCAGGATCCTTACTCATGGATGTATTCGTGGACATACCCGGCATCGTTGAAGACGCCGACAGACTGAAAGAAGAAGTGGCAAGGATGAAGTTGGGCTTGACGAGCGCCGAAGTAGTCGATGCCCTTCGAACAAAGGTGCAGAACAAGGTCCTCGCGTCCATTCACAGCCTCTCAGAATCTCGTTGGAAATGGGAGGACATGTACCCCCGCGTATGTTGGAAGACTCGAATCAACGCAGCAAACACATTATGTCTGGACGACGAAGGCAATCCCTTATTTGATACGTGTCTGAATTTTGTTGGCATGAAACGCACCCTTGAAATACTCTTTTACAACGCCAGCAGGCTACTGCTCTTCCGCCTTTGCGACCTGACCGGAGTGCACGAGGCCGCATCCACGAACCTGGAGCACGTCTGGCAACGCCACGGCCCGTTCTTGAACCCATTGCTCCTCCCGGGTATGGGCACCCCGGAGGCACACGCCTTGGAGATTTGCCGAATTGTGGACTATCTTATGAACGGGGATCAGAATTATCACGGGGCTTTTATCCTCTTGTTTCCCCTGCGTGTGGCTCAAATTCAGCTGATGTCGTCGCCGAAAATGTACAACTGGATTGGGAAGATGCTGAAGCAGTTTGCGGATGAGAAGGGGTTAGGAATCGGGGAACACTTAAAGTAGAGCAAGAATGCGGAGAGCTTGGAACAGCTCCCGATAAATTGAAAGTGCTGGCTGCCGAAAATATTTTGTGCATGTAGCAGATGTGGTTTCAGGCGCTTTTCGTGTTTGTTCGCTGCAGTTATCAATGACTTAGCCGAGCGTCAAATTTCACCAAGCATGTAGAGGGGCGTTGATGGGCTTCCTTCAAGATTCCATCCCCCTCCTCTTTTCTCCTCAGATCGATGTCACAGAGAGAGAGAGAGAGATCCATCAACTGCGGCCTACGCGTTATGCTTGTCGTGCAACAAGACAAGATTAGAGGTACCAGGTACTCCGTAGTGTGCCCCTTATTCTTCCTCCCCGCTCTTTCTTGGGCGATGTTCTTTCTCTTCCTTTGCAGTTTTATTTGTTTATCTTATATACGTATCAATTCATTTCCACAATTGCCAATCATCGTCGCGATCGGAGCATGTTGTACTCACCTAACCCGCAGAACGGGGATAGCGAGTGCAACCTCGGGTCCGTGCCGCTCCAGATGAGTGAAGCCGTTAGGTAGTGACGAGCCGTACCACGTGATGAGACGTCGGGGATTGTTCAAGGGCCAGAATTAGTCTTTTATTAGAGAAGAGGAAGAAGGAGCGGAAACTGTGAAGCAACAGGCACACCCGTCTTCACTTCACTTCACTTCACTTCACGTTGCTTTTGTCAAAAAGAAAAAGAAATGGCATCCCCGCCATGTCGTGTCTGGTACACAACCATGACGATGATAACGCCTTCGAGCACGAACACCACAACGACGGCGACGACGGCGACGTAGGACATTTGCCTCTCGCATCTGCCCAAGGCCTCTATTCCTTGACCCTGTCCCTTCGACGGCAGCCCAGCAGCGCACTGTGCCTTGACCGCACTTGACGCCGACAAGTTTTTTTTTACCGTCCTGTGCAAACAAGGCTCATTGTCGATTGTCGAATCTGTGCGCCAACCACTGGGTCCTTCCAGTCGTCACGTCCCAACGTCCCCGACGAATCCCACTCTCAACCGATGTGAAGCGCGGCTCTCCTGACTCCTGAGTGCTCCCTCGACGTCGCCTCACGACTCACGAGAAGCTATATACAGTATGCCCCCTAAACGCAAGCAGCCCGAACATGGCTCTCCGCCCGCTGTGCAAACGCGTCGTGCGACGCGGCAGACAGCCGTCCTACCTCCGCGACCTCCGACGTCCGCGAGCAGCAAAGTGACTCAAGGTGCTGGCGTGGGGGTGCCGACTAGTAGAGCATCTGCGGCTCCCTTGACTCGGGCATCCTCGGCCTTGCAGTCTAGACCGACAACGGTTGTACCTGCTGGTTCTGGTATGACGCCAGCCTCGTCGCCAGGCGCGAATTCGACTGCCACTACGACCGCGACGACCGCGTCGACCGCGACTACTGCGGCTCCAACATCTACATCTTTGCAGACACCTGTGCCTCTCCCAACTCCTCCCGTTCGTCCTGCCGCCTCTCGCAGCCGCAGACGGCCAACGAGAGCCGCTCTCCCTCCACTGCTCCCCTCGCCCGCCGCTGGCCAGACACTTGTGCCTGTTCAGGTCCTCGCGCCTGCTCCTCATCGCACCGCCGTTGTTGGGACTTATCCTCTGGCTGGACAGAGTATGTCAGGAGCAGTCTTGAAGGAAAACATTCGCGCATCCGACCTTGTCGCTCCCGAAATCACATATCATGTACCGCAGTCTCCCTTACCAGGACGCACGCAGCAGTCGTCCTTGCTGAGGCCTCATGGTCCTTCTGCATTGCCACCTCGGTTGGAACGCCGCCCAGCACCGCCAGTCGTCACCCCAGTCCCGCCGTCAAAGCCCCCTGCTCCTGTCGTGAGCGAACGAGGGTCGCCCCGGGCAGACCGCAATATCGATAAAGTCGTGTTGGGAAACCTGTGCTTCCGAACCTGGTATCCCAGCTATTATGGAAAGGATGTCTTGAGTGATACCTCGGGCAATGGCACCGGCAGCGGCGGCAGCAAGGACGGTAGTCAAGACTCGAGCAATAAGAACCCCAGAAAAGAGAAAGACGTACAGCCCATGCTAGAGAGATTATACGTGTGTCCTGGATGTTTTAAATATGCCAAGGAACTGTTGGCCTGGCGGGGACATGTCCGTATTTGCGAAAGAAGCCGATCCATCCCTGGGAAGAAGATATACACACATCCTCGTGGACGGAGAAAGGTCTTGACTACACAAGAGGGTGGCAAGGGACCAGGGACTAAACGACGGCGAGGGGACGGGAGTACGCGGTATACAGAGGAGATTGTGGAGGATGAAGGCGAATGGAGCATTTGGGAAGTAGATGGGGAAAAGAATGGCGTAAGTGCTGCCTCGGTCTACGATTCGCACCAGTGGCCGAATGTTTTGACTGATCACGTTGACTGGTCCCGTTATTTCATGTGCTGATCTTTTTCCTGTAGCTCTTTTGCCAGAACCTATCACTATTTGCCAAGCTCTTCCTCGACAACAAATCCGTCTTCTTCGATGTCAGCGGCTTCAACTATTTCTTGCTCGTGTATACCCCACCCGCTACGCCTCCGGTCCCCGGAACGGATCCCATGCCGAAGCAAGCACCCCAAGTGACAGGCTTCTTCTCCAAGGAGAAAATGTCCTGGGACAACAACAACCTAGCATGCATATTGGTCTTTCCCCCCTGGCAGCGAAAGGGCCTCGGGGCATTGCTCATGGGAGCCTCCTACGAGATCTCAAGGCGGGAAGGCATTCTTGGAGGGCCAGAAAAGCCAATTTCAGACCTCGGCAAGAAGGGCTACAAGAGGTTCTGGTCAGGAGAAATCTCGCGGTGGTTGCTCGGCATCGACAACGCCGCGGCCCATCAGCAGACGCCGACACCGACGCAAGGGCAGTCGCGGGGTGCCGTTGGGCCCACGCAGGAACTTATCGTCGATGTCAATGACTGCAGCCAGAGCACGTGGATCGCCGTCGAGGATTGCCTATCCGTGCTGCGAGACATGGGCATAGTCGAGGATGCAGGCATGGGCTACGGGAAGCCCCAGAAGCTAGACGACAGTGAGAACAGCGACGATGGCGAGATGCCAGATGATGATCAGAAAATAGACCCCGCCGACATGGACGGCCAGACGCAAGACGTGGGCTCCAGGTTATCAGAGGACAATGGCAGCGGCGGCAGCAAACCCACCAAGAAAAACAAGGTAGTAGACGCGGTGGTCCCGCCGGGGAAGCTGGTTCCGCGGGTGCGGATCGATAAAGAAGCCGTGCGTCGGTATGTGGCAATGCATCAAATTAGTCTGGAGAGAATGTGCGATCCGGAGGGCTTTGCGGCGGGTTATGCGGTCAAAACTGCGGGGGAGGGCGATGCAGATAGTGCGAAGTATATGGCGGAGTCAGTCGACGTGAAGTGAGGGCATCGTGGTCACGAATGTGGTTGTACATACGTGGTGGGACTTGGTGCATAGCAGTATTGTTTCTTCCATGTACTTGATGCCACTTTACGTGGGATCTGGAATTGAGTTTTGTACAGAAAGAGTTGTCTTATTAGTTAGGAGTTGCTGCACTGTTGAGGCGTTTGCTCCTAGTTACATATGTACCTACTGTGTCGATCTGTCAGGTAGTCATGATCTTGATGACATGGCATGTTTTCCACAACTCTAGTGCTACTGCGTGTCGACATTGCGTAGGTATAGCAACTACCTAGGTAATGTATGTTTGGGAATGTTGAGTTTGCACGCCCTGGACATTTCTTGTTTGCTTTTATTAAGAAACTGCGCAACAGAATGGGCATACCCTACTGCACAAAGACACCCTGCTTGAACTACATGTGTAGGTAGATGTTGTGATGGGACAGAGAAATCCCAGCTCCTTGTTCTGGCCGGATGCGTCGTCTCGTCGTACCTGTCTGTATCGTGGATCGCTCCACACACAAGTCTCGGAGTGTACGGAGTTGGGTTCGTTGCTTTCTTCAGACGTTTGTTTGGTACCCTTTAAAAAGACATCTCTGAGGTCCGACGCGAAAGGATCATTCCTCTTGCAATTGTCCGCGTGTAGACGCGATGCGAGGCGCCACACGAGTGGTGCAGAATCCGAATCCGCCATGTGGATGTCAAGGCGCGCGTCGATGATTCATGAGACTCGTCACCCACACCTCGCGGTGGCTTATAGGCGCGTCAAGACCGGTAACACCTAGGTATGTACATAGCATCGTAGACTGAAGTACCTATTTGCCGCGCCTTCTTTGACAATTCAAAAGTGTCCTTAATCGCATGCCAAAACCCCTTTCGACGCCTTGAACAACAGCTTGTGATCAAAGCAAATATCCATGTTCTCAGGGGTAGGTATTGCCTCAAAACGAGTCGACGAACAGGGACTTCGTGGTTCTGCCAATATATAGTCTCCTTCCTTGCCTTTCCTTGCCAAAGAGTTTCATCAGATAGCGTACATATCGCAAAGCCCATAGACTATATACTCCCTTCTCCGCATCATGTGTATCAAGCGCAATTGAAAAGAGAATTGGAAAAGCCTCATGCGGCATGAAAGCCATCCGGCTTCCCCCGGACCCATGAGTCCATGACCTCTACATCACGTGACTGTGTGATGCTTTGTAGGAAATCTGGCTGCCTCATATATCTGGCTTCAAGCACATTGAAGTTTGTCCTGACTCCTCCCCGTTGCCCGGCTGGCCCTCACCCCTGGCCCCATTCGCTCCAGTGGGCTGTGGAGCCTTTCCCAGCCCCAATCTTTTCCTTCTCTTCCATTCTCCCCTTCCTCCAGCTCTCTCTCATTTTCACTCCATTCTCGCCAGTCAATTCTACCTCAACACCACACTCTCCCCTCACAACCATCATCACAATGGCCGCCACCCGTGTTCTCGCCTCTCGTCTGGCCACCCAGATGGCCACCAAGGCTGCTCGCCCTGCCATCCGTGCCAATGTCGCTGCTGCCGGCAAGCGCACCATGATGACCAGTAAGCACCCCGAGCCGAGCCAACGTCGTGAAAATCCTTTCTCGCCATCGTAGCATCAGCCATGAGTCTCAAAAACGGGCCGCTGTCCATCCAATTGAATATTGCAGGAAGCTAATCGTTGGCTTGAAGACTCTGCCAGCCCTCTGCAGACCCTGAAGCGCCAGCAGGCCTCTTCAGTGCTCAAGGCCACTTCCCGAAATGCCTTCCAGGTCCAGCGCCGTGCCTACTCTAACGAGATTGCTCAGGCTATGGTTGAGGCCTCCAAGAACTTGGGTATGGGCTCTGCCGTTATTGGTCTGACTGGTGCCGGTATTGGTATCGGTCTCGTCTTCGCCGCTCTCCTGAACGGTGTTGCCCGCAACCCTGCTCTCCGTGGCCAGCTCTTCTCGTACGCCATTCTGGGTTTCGCCTTCGTCGAGGCCATTGGTCTCTTCGATCTCATGGTTGCCCTCATGGCCAAGTTTGTACGTCGATGCCTTTTTATTCCCCTTGCGGCATTGCTCGCCCTCATGCGTGGTGAAACTAATATGTCGGCCAGACTTAAATTTTCAATGCAATGGAGAACGCTTCTGCAACCTCGCGGAGCTGTAATAACTGGTGTTGAATTTTCGATGACTTCACATGAAGTGGGAGAGTGGTTAGCAAACGAGCCATGGCCGCGAATCGATGTGATATCAAAAGAGGGGATGGCATTATAGAGGCAAGGAATTGAGAGCGACGTCGAAGCAAAGGAACGTCTCTTTGTGATAGAGCCGGCCTTTACTTTTGGCGCGGTTCCTCCCCGGAATCGACTTGTAAAATAAAAAAACATCCTTCATCTCGACTCTTCGACAAATGAAGAGTTTTTCTCCTTTGTTCAACAAACACGCCATAATGTCCATGCGGGATCGATGTGATGATGGTTTGAAAAGCTGGCTGTGTCGTGTTTCCTGTGTCTCAAGAGCCAACTCTAGAGACCTTGTGCTCTACATTTGCTACACCTGGTGAAGAAACGTTTTTGAAACCCGGATGCCCTCCAGCACTACAGAGCGCGTCTGTATTCCACAAATGACATAAATCGTAGAAAATAATCTCCAGCCCATGCGCACATAGTTTTCGAGACGCGCGTAAGTCCTCGAAACCATTTCACAGCGCGCGAATGACGCCTTCGACATGCTCATGCATGATTCCTGTATTCAATTTCCCATCTTCCCGATAACCTGTCTCTCCACCGCCGGCCAAACAATTGGATGGTATGGCGGCTGCTGCTGCTGCTGCTGCTGGTACCCTGCCTTGGCCATTCGCCCTCCAATTCAATGGCGTCATCAGCTCTTCTTGCTTGGTGCAAGACGTTCGCAGCGCGAAACCACACTCCCTTCCTTCCCCTCCCGACTACAGGCCACACGAGTATCGGAATACTGCTCTCGCCTCTTCATCCCTCCAAGTCGACCCTTCGGACAGCGCATGTAGATTGCGTAGAAAACATGGTGTATGACGCCGCCGAGAAGACTATTGCGTTTCAAAGACGCGCTTGGCCATGGGGTCCCTGGGGCTGAAAGATTCATCATAAAGAAAGGAAGCCTGTCCGGTGTCCAGGTGAGAGGACCGCCGCTTCAATGGCGGACACAGTCACTGCTTAAAGGCGTCTTGTCACAACCACAAAGGTCCGATCCCTTGTTCAAAATATTCCTACATCGGTACGTAAAATAGCAGTCACATGGACGACCGCCGTCTCTGGTCACGTACGCAGGGGCGTCAGACAGACTGATCTCTGTAAAAGTAAAGTGGCCCAGCCGTGAACATTACTATGTATGTATGTGTACTTTAAGAAGAATTCTCCGCCGACGTTGGATGAAACCTCTAGCCAGTTCCTATATGTGCCATAAACAACACATCTTTTGCGCTGATTCGGGCCCTTCTCATTTCTTGAACGTCGCGCTCCTCTCCCCCCTCACCGGTGGCATTTTCCTCGCACCCTTGATGCCATCATCTGCGGTCTTTGAATACGGATCAAATACCTTCTTCGGCTCCCGGGCTTGTGTCTTGTTTTTGCCAGCGTGCATGACTGTTGCTGCTGTGCTGTAATCAAACGGCACGGCTTGATACTTCTTCTGGTCGTCTACTTCCTGCGGCATCTGTTTCTGCTTCTTGGCTTTTCGGGTAAGCTTGGCCTGGCGCTTTTTATATCGTTCTAGTCCTCCTCCGTCTTCTTCTTCTTCAGCTTCTTCTTCTTCTTGAGCTTCTTCTTGCCGTTGCTTGCGTTCCAACTTGCGCTGCCTTTTGCTCTTCTTCTCGACGCGTTCCTCGATTGCAATGACGTCGTTTGTGTCGGCGGCCGGGATGGCGCTGCTCTGGGCTGGTGCGTCTTCTTGTTGCTCGTCGTCGTCGTCACCTGAAGATGATGTCGCATCCTCTTCTGGGTCTGACTCGGACTTTCTCTTTCTGCCTCTTCGGAGGGTGAACTCTTCGTCAAGATCTTGTGGTGCTTCTTCGCGCTTCGCGGATGGTTCGGCGATTGGCGGAGCCTCCTGCATGATTTGATCTTTGTCCTGCTCACCAGAAGCTTCGGTCACGACCGCAAACTTCTCAACAAAGCGTTGCCATGGGAATGGTATGCTTTCTTCGAGATTTGTTGAAACGTTTTTCGGCTCTTCCCATCGTGAACTGAGGGGCATGTTGCCAAAGAGCTTCGACGTGGGCATCCTATCTACTGAGACCTCTGCGCCTTCAGAAAGCGGCAGCGGCGACTTTTCTCTAAGTGGTTTCACCGAGCTTTTCTTCATCTGAGCATCGGGTGATAACGACATGAAGAATTGCAGTAGACTTGGCCCACCACGCGCCTTCTCATCTTGTAGCCGACTCCAGATGTCGTTCAAGCGTGCTCTGGCCAGGGGTGCCGTCAAGGGGAGCAGACTGTGAAGAGCCTTGGCATCGGGAGGGTTCACGCGGGCGATTTCGAACACGTTGGATGTTCCGAGAACGAAATTGGGGCTCTCGTCTTCTTTCCGAGCGGTGTCGTCACGCCACCTCCACAATGCCCTAAAGACTGCAAACTGCTCACTGTTCAAAGCGAGGTGGCCTTGTCTCATGATATGATTGTACCATCCTCGCGACCCCTCGCCTGTGGCTTCACTATAGTCTGGATGGTCGTATCGGGAGAGCGACAATTCTCTCGATCTTTCCAACGCGCTGTTGATCAAGTCTGTCTCCGGGTCGCTTCGATCGGATCTATCAACTAACTCGTTGCGGACGCGGTCGTAAATGTAAAGGAGGTAATGGGTGTCGGAGCGGGCATAGTAAAGCATTTCTTCTGGAATGGGTCTGAAAGGAAGTGTTAGTCGAATGAGAAAGTCAAGGATCTCCGCGGTATTACTAAGAGGATGCACACCTTATTCTCCAGTCTGCTAATTGGTACTGTTTATCGGCGTCAAAGTCGACAAATTTGGAAAGAAGAAAGGCTAAGCTTTTGCCAGGATAGTTCAAGATATCGCAGGCGAAGTACGTGTCGAACAGGCCATTGATGTATAGGCCAAGATCTCTTTGAAGCCAAACCATATCCATGTATGCTCCATGGAAAACCTAGTGCTGTCGTGTTAGTTGCAAGATGCCGCACAGAAGTGCCAAGAAATTCGTGGCTTTACCTTGATGATATGAGGATCTGCAAAGACTTCGTTGAGGATCTGGAGCTCATGGCGCCATGGCTGCAAAGTGTCCACGATCCAATCCTTGTCTCTGGTGCTCACTTGCATCAAACACACGAGTCCTGTATACGTCCGAAAGTCGTGATGCTCCAAATCTACAGCTATTTCCTTGGCTTTCTTCAATTCTTGCAGCATTGCCTTGACTCCTTCCAACGTATCGACCCAAATCGCTTGCGTCGATTCGGCTTCTTGTGAGGGGATTGGGTCTCGCTTTTCGAACACTCGTCGTGGATACTTCATCTGGGAGATTTCTGTCTCGTATGGATGCTTGTAACTGTGAGCTTGTTAGCGAGAGGATTGCCCCGGCGGTAAAGGGACAGGACCAACTGCGGGAGGTTCTCTTGGTCGTTAAACGTGACGAGACTCTCCTCTAGCGGTACTTTGGCATGTGGCTTGTTGGTGAGAAATGGCTTCCATGGTCCGCTAGGGGAGTTGTCTGGCTTGCGCTCGAACAAGAGCTGTGGTTTGGTGATATTGGCGTTCCGGATGACTTTGGCAGTCGATTTCGTTCGCTTGGACTTCAGGGCCTTGAGAAAACTTTGTAAGCGCGGGTATGCCTTGCAGCATTCAATCGACAGTGATATATCTTACGGAATCCGCACTTGGTGGTTCTCTTCTTTTGATTAGACCAGTGTATTCGTCTAGAGCTGTATCGGCCTTTTCCAAAACCGAGTCGACCACGTCTACGATGGCTTGCCAACTCATATCAATGTCTTCAACATCTTCAAGTGTCGGGACTTTGACGCCACACGCCTTTGCCGCCGACCCAAGGAGCTGTGCGGATAAATCGAGGACTCGAGCGGCTTTCTCGTCAATGTGATCAGCGACATCGGGGTTGACGGTTCGCTGGAAGCTGAGATCCTCGGCGGCGATACGATTGACGTTCTTGACTGCAGATACGAGCGACTTTTGGATGCGCTCTTGCAAATCTTTAAATTCGAGCGGCGTCTCCATGGCTTCGCTGTGATCTCCCTCTCTGTCCACCGATTGCAAGACACTCCGCGACGCGAGGATATCCAAAAATTTGGAGCGTTGAAGCGTAGTCGCCTTATCGATAGGACACAAGACAATCGCGATTCGCAAGCGGGAAAAGTGAAAAGTGGAGAAGATGACGGAATCGGCGTGGCGCCGGGCGGTATGTGCCTAGGTACCTATGTACCTTAGGTAGGTATGTAACGCCGTTAATCTTGTTGGGCGTCACGTCAGCCACTCATTACATCAGAAAGACGTCGTTCAGTCGTTCTCTCCAACCAGGTTTATTCAGGTTATTGCGGCTGTTGCGATTATTACGTCAGGATCGGAGCATCGTATCACGGTCTTCTACTCTACCTAATAAAAGAATCCCTTTCAACTGTCGAAGAGGTTACCCGAACACAAACGAATACAAAGACAAGCCTGGTTTGTTGTTGTTGTAACTTGTATCGACTCTCGACCCCACCATCCACTTCGACGCAGCAACTTCTAGACATCTCCTCCCCACTTCCTCGTCGTGAGACCATAAGCTAGCTTCATCTGTCGACTAAGTCCTCGCGCGACTCGCTCTACTCACTGCTGTGAAGTCAAGACAAGCCCAAGGATAGATTTACCGACTTGTGGCGACCAACTTCCAGGTCACACATCGAACGAACCTCAACATGGCCAATGACGACGGCGTTATCGATGGCCACGCGCCTGTAATCCAGGGACGTCTACTACTCCTATCCAACAGACTGCCCATCACTATCAAGCGGTCCGACGATGGCAGCTACACATTTTCCATGTCTTCGGGTGGCCTTGTCACCGGCCTCAGTGGCCTGAGCAAAACGACTAGCTTTCAGTGGTACGGATGGCCTGGACTGGAAGTTCCAGTCAACGAAGTAGATGGCATGAAGCAGCGTCTGAAGGACGAGTACGGCGCGCACCCAGTCTTTATCGACGATGAGCTCGCCGACAGGCACTACAATGGATTTGCGAGTACGTTTTCCACCTGTGCTTTGCAAACGAAACCCTTATGCTCACCTTATTCCTCATTTCTCTAGACTCTATTCTCTGGCCGCTCTTCCACTACCATCCTGGCGAAATCACTTTTGACGAGTCTGCTTGGGCTGCGTATCAAGAAGTCAACCATCTGTTTGCCCAGACGGTCATCAAAGATGTCCAAGACGGCGATTTGATATGGGTGCACGACTACCATCTCATGCTTCTGCCCCAAATGCTGCGAGAGGAGATTGCAAAGACCAAGAAGAAGGTCAAGATTGGCTTCTTCCTCCACACACCGTTCCCGAGCAGCGAAATATACCGAATTCTGCCCGTCCGAGAGGCGCTCCTTCGCGGTCTCCTCGACTGTGATTTGATCGGATTCCATACCTACGACTATGCGCGCCACTTCCTAAGCAGTTGCTCTCGCATCTTGGGGACGCACACTACGCCCAACGGCGTCGACTGGAACGGCAGATTTGTCACCATTGGTGCATTCCCCATTGGAATCGACCCGGACAAATTCGTCGACGAGTTGAAGAAACCGTCTGTGCAGGATCGCATCGCCACGCTGAAACGCAAGTTTGAGGGCGTCAAGCTCATTGTCGGAGTCGACCGTCTGGACTACATCAAGGGAGTACCGCAAAAGCTACACGCGCTTGAGGTATTTTTGACAGAGCACCCAGAATGGATCGGCAAGATTGTTCTGGTCCAGGTGGCGGTCCCGTCTCGACAGGACGTGGAAGAATACCAGAACCTGCGTGCCGTAGTCAACGAGCTCGTTGGACGTATCAACGGCAAATTCGGCACCATTGAATTCATGCCCATACACTTCCTGCATCAATCCGTCCCGTTCGAGGAACTCACCGCGCTCTACGCCGTTTCAGACGTTTGTCTGGTATCCTCCACCCGCGACGGCATGAACCTCGTGTCATACGAGTACATTGCCACGCAGCGGGAGCGGCACGGCGTCATGATCCTCAGTGAGTTCACGGGAGCTGCGCAGTCGCTCAACGGCAGTCTCATTGTAAACCCCTGGAACACGGAAGAGCTCGCCAACGCTCTCCACGATGCCGTCACCATGAGTCCTGAGCAACGTGCCATCAACTACAAGAAACTCGAGCGCTACGTCTTCAAGTACACCAGTTCATGGTGGGGCACCAGCTTCGTGTCAGAAATGAACCGGCTCGACTCCTCCACGGCGCAAACCAAGACCAAGACACTGCGGAATGTATCGGATACGGAGATGGAGGCTGCCAGACAACAAGACAATGAAGCTGTGTCTCCAACGCAAGAGCAGTAGTGTCTGCAGCCTTGGCCTTGGCCTGTTACCATGTCTGCTCGCCAGATGTGTTTCTTCTTTTCGAGCTTTTTAAACCATAGAAGCGATGACGTGGTCGTATTTTATGTTAGATGAATCACGCTATGGATGGGATGATGGATCATTATTCATGTTACTTTCTACTCATCTACCTCCTTGTTTCTGCTTTCTTCTTCTCCTCCTTCATGAATCTCTTTACTCTGGCAGCAGAATGGGGTCTTTGCTCGCAAATCAGTCATACAGCAATCTACGACACCCCCCATGCCGCCCTTTTGTTTCATTGCCATTTCTTTTTGTTTCCATCATTTATTTTTTATTTTATTGAACTTGGTAGTCCAATTGTAGCGAGTGTTGTGTTTTTGTTTCGATCCCTCGACTGGTCTTAGTGCACAGAGTTTGCGAGGAACGGGTGGCGACGGATGATGGCTGGGCCGGGAACGAAAAACAACATTGATGTACATACCTACTAGAAACTCTGCAGAATAAGAAAGAATACCTCCAAATTTTAAAGACCCCGCCGAATGGAGCCTTACCAACTCGTAGTCTGGTATATGATATATGATTATGATGAGTTTGTATAATTGTGCCCAATAAGCAGCACTTCACCATGACTTCTTCTTCTTCTTTCAGTGTATAGGTTCATAAATAGTATGCATGACATCCAGGCCAAAAGATTGACGCCCATTTGCTTCAAGATCTGCCCCTCATGGTCTACGCGCCGTAACGCCACCTAAGCCTTGTTTTCAGTTTTCAGCTTCTCGCTTCTAGCTTACACCACAGCAAAAGAACAGCAAGACAGGCACGAAGAAGGCCGTCCATGAAGAAACGCGTTCCAAAGTAGAGTATAGCTAAGTTCAGCATCCAGGACGGGCCCGCCGTCAATCATTAACGCGCATGACGAGGGATCTTTAGTCTCTGTTGGTTGGCATGGTTGACTTGACTTTTTGAACCTCTTACGTCTTGGCCAATGGGTGAAAATAAACTCTCCATAAGAGGTAGTTCTTTTTTGAGAAAGATGTCAGGTGCATACGCCGTTCTTCGCATTCGATCAATGGGTATACTGAGGTTATGACCAGCTATTATAGATGATGTTGAGCAATCATGTTCATCGGACTCATGCCTACCTGGACTTAGGTAGTAGCTGGTAGCTTGCTGTCTTGGAACCGTACTCTTTTGTGGGGTGTGTAAGCTCAGTTGGATTAGCACATTGACTGGCCGTGACAGTATCTTATGTACCTAGCTTAGAGGTAGCTGATGCGTTCTGGAAAGATACATGTACATACGTAAATAAGCCATGAGATGGAGTGTTGGCTCCAGTTGGTATCGATACCTACCGCGCCGTTCTGAGCATCGAATACGCAAGCATACATACATACATACACGCATCAACATGTCAAGAGCAAAGAAAGGACGCATAGACACAAGATAACCCACGTCAAGATATATAAAGGCAGCCTTCGAACCTAGCTTCTCGCTGTTTCTGTATCCCCGACGG
>QEQW01000194.1:0-41428 GCA_004016085.1 Claviceps quebecensis
CTGATCGCGCGGCTGGAGAGCCCGGAACGCCTGGAGAAGCTTCCCCCGGAGAAGCATGCGCAACATACGCTCGAAGGCTTCGTGTTCGGCCTCGGTCATGGAGGACATGGCGGATGCGGTGCCGGGTGTTGCATTGGATGAAGGTTGAAGGTCTTGGTGAAGGCCGAGGGAGGAACTGTCGCGGAATTGGTGCCTTGCGTCGACTGACGTGGGTGGTGACGGCGGCGGGAGGTAGTGGTACATGCTAGGCGGGGCAGGGATGCGCATCGTTTGATTGGCACTTCTTTCGTTGCCGATATGTATGTATACGGTACCTACCTACCTACCTACCTTAGGTACCTACTTTATTATTACTGATCGCGGTGCAAAGCGGCGAGGGACCAAGCTATGATCGTAGGGCAGATGGTGCGAGGTTATGTACAGGATGTGCGTTTGTGCGTTTGTGCGCCAAGCTGTTGTACGCCGGAGACTTTTCCTTGACGGGAGTACACAATGAGATTGAACCTATGTACCTGTAGGTAAGTTGCCTGTCGTGGTACCCTCTTGTGATTCGTGATATTGAACGGCAGCGCATGTCTAGACTCTGAACAGATGGACACGTAGATGCAGCCGCAATTGGATGATGTATCCAGATGATAAATAAAAAAGAGGGCTCTTTTCTTCGTAGGTAGTCAGACATGCACCGTTTTTTCAGCTGCAAATCCTGACTCCATCCAGAGGATCTTCAATCTATTCCACGTATAGTAGCTCAAGATGACATACATCCAAATGGACAGACATGTAAATAGTATGCATCCAGAATGCACAACATCCAGATTCCATACAAGCCACCCCAACACGGCAACTCGCCCAAATCTCCAAAGAGGAATCCTGCAGCCCCTCGCCCCATTCCCTCGTACACCACTAAACCCCAAGCCATATCTGACCTTAGAACAGGCACAAAACCCAGCCACGATTATTGCATCACAGCCAACCAACTCTCTTGAAGAAGAAACAAAATAGACCAGGGACCATATCCCCAATGCTCTATATTCCGAGTCTCCCACTATCGAATCCTGGTATACTTCCCCTGTCTCTGCTCCTGCCGTAAACTCTCCTCCTGACTCGGCAACGGAGCCCTCCTCCTCGCCGCATCAGCCTTCTCATCTTCCGTCTGCTGAAGCGGCGGCGGCATCATCGGAAACCCAAAATTCCCAGGCAGAGGCGGCGGCATACCCCCCGGCGGGGGAATCAGGCCCGGCGGAAACGCACCAGGCGGTGGGAGCGGCACACCCGCCTTCTTCATCAACTCGAGCAGCTGTGCTGGATCAGGGGGATTATTAGGATCCAGTCCCGGCAGAGGCGGTGGAGGTGCGCCGCTGAGGCCAGGAAGCGGCGGAAAGGGGGGTGGTGGTGCGTTGCTTCCGAGTGCGACGCCGGGGATGGGTGGTGGTGGAGGAGGAGGAAGTCGTATGGAGAGGCCGGGAGGTCCTGCGCCTCGGCCGAGGGGTAGGCCGGGAATGCCGGGGAGGCCGGCAGCTGTGGGAAGTTTGGGAGCGTCTTGGTCGACGAGGGCGTCTAGTTCATCTTCCATTTCTTGTTGCTCTTCTTCTTGGCGTTGGCGGCGGTTTCCGCGACGGTCCCATGTGCCTTGGGCTTCAGCGGCGGCCTCTCCAATGTGATACCTGTCTTGCCCGACGTCGGTGTCGCCAGGACGAGCTCGCGTCCAGAAACGGGTGATGCGGTCGTTGGATCCTGATGCCAGGACATGGCCTAGTGGGTGCCAGTCGAGAGACCAGATGGCGTAGTCGTGCGCAAAGGGGATTCTGTGCATGGGCCATACCGATTGAGCGGGTGTCGATGCGGGATCCATGCTGTCGTAGGGACTCACGGTGAAGGGCTGGCCGGGAGGCGGGTTGGGCGAGTCTAGGAGATAGTGGAAGAGGGAGCCGTCCATGCCGCCTGTGGTGAGAAGATTGGCGTGGACGGGGTGGAAGGTCAGGGTTGAGATATCCTTTTCGTGGCCTTTGAGCAAGCAGATATCGCGCATCATTCGTAGGTCAAAGACTCGGGCCGTCTGGTCTCGTGCTGACGTGGCGAGACAGGCGCCTCTTACTTTTTCAAACATGACTTTGGTGATGGTGCTCTTGTGGCCGTGCAACGTTGTCAGGCAGCGAGTGGTTCTCGGGTCCCAGAGCTTGACTAAATGATCCTTTGACCCGGACACCAAGAGGCCCTTGGTAGGGTGCCAGTCTACACTTTTGGCATCCCACCCGTGGCCTTCCAGCTTGGACTCCATCTGCCCGAGGGCAAAGTCGAAGATCTTGAGCGTGGAGTCGTCCGAGGCACTCACGAATTTGGAATCGTTGGGGCTAAACGCCAAGTCCCGGATCGGGTCTGAATGCGCGTTTATGCTCTGAACGTTGTTGAAATTCGGCTGCCAGTACTTGATGAGGCCATCATGGTCAGCCGATATCAGCCAGTCGTCGCTGTGGGAATACTCCAGGGCTCGAATGGCGGAATCATGAGCCTGCATGATGGTTTCGAAATTGAACCCAGTGCCATTCCATAACGTGAACTCGCCACTTGTCGATGCTGTCAAGAGTCTGCGGCCCTCTGGCGTCCAGCGAACGACGTTGACTGGGTGCTTGATCTTGTTGAGCGACGAATGCAGATGTTTGGTTGGGATGGTGTCGGCTGCGTTGGTTGGTCTTGCAGCCGGAGGCAGCATCTAGCTGGGGTCAGTGTCTGAAGCAACGAGTAGGCTTGGCGTGGACGACAAAACTTACATCAACGATGTAGCTGGCGCTGGGCCGTTCTCTCTCGCCGGTATAAGAGCCTTTGTAGTTGGGCACTCTGTGTCGTAACCAGTGGGTGACTGTTGAGCTGTAGTCGGTCACGGGTCCTTGCCTTGCGTATTAGTACGGAGCCATCAAAAAATTGTAAAACTCAATCATGTTTGCGTGTAGTTTCCTCCTGATTTGTAGTTCCAGTGCGTTACATGGCCAGTCAACGCTTTACGCGATGATGATGACTTTCGAGCTGTGGACGTCAAGACTCCTTCATCTTTCCTCTACACGTCGAGAGCCGCCTAGATGGCCTCTCCAGCTCAACAAGCCCTTTTGAGCCTTGTACCACCAGACTCGCTACATGACCGAAAGATAACAGAGCAGAGGGCCTTGATCTCGGCCTTTGCTTGTTCCATGACAAGGTGTTTCGAAGCCCCTTCCCAGTTGGCAGGACGAGTGCGACTAGATGAGGCACAACATAAAGCAACAAAAGAGCTACTCACTTCGACCCCGAACCTTGACAAAGGCACCATCTTGACCTCCTCCTCCATGGTCACCACGTGGCTCGTAAGCCATGCTGTGGCTGTTGAGGCCAACCTTCAAAGCATGCACGTTTCGTGTACGGTAGGCGGATGGCAAAGTTTAAAGGAGAACTCTGATGAATCACAGCAGGGACCAAAGCGCTATGGAAGTTGCCTAGCAGCTACTTGATTCAGTCTGCTGGTGTGATATCTTGGGCGAGCGTTCTGCTAGCTACACTTTTTCATTCGTATGAGTGAGCGCATGAAGGTGATGACAAGCGGATGAGGCATCGCGTATTTGGAGACCGGATAGAAGGGCGTTATTTAAGCGGGGATCTACCGGGAGGAGAGGATGGGTCATGTGACGCAGCTGTCTCTTTGAGTCGTTGGTAGTTGCCAGTTGGCCTGGTACTTTTATACCTCTTATTAGTACTCCGTAAGTTGGACAATAATTGACGGGTGATCTAAATCTTCTTGACCAATTTGACAAGTCACATAACTAATTAGTCTCGTGACCAGTTGGACGCAGAGCGCGTGAGCTGCCCAAGGGACATGTTACATGTGCATACCTACCTACCCAAAGTACCTGGGTACACTATCTACAGGCTACATACAAGGTACATATGGGGTAAAACCATACAACGTACGGTGTACCACTGTACCACTGTAAGTGTACCATACGAATACGGAGTCAAATCGAGATACGTAATTACCTAGGTACCTAGGTACGTGCCCCTTTTATCGGCGCGCGGGGGCCCGTATGTACTACCGTAGTGTTCCCGTCTCGCGCCGCGTGGCAACGTGTACCTGCTTGCCGCAAGCGGCGGCAACTCTCTTGCTCAACTTGCAACAGTTTGCAAGTTGCAACTGAAGAAGCACATCATCAGCGCTGCAGTGGCGTTGCAGTGGCGCCGCACTGCTGCAGCTTGGAGCCTGCAGGTCGCTAGGAATGTGGCTGTGTTGCATCGAACTCGCATGTAAGGGTCCTGGAGGCTGGACTCCTGAATCCTGGTGATCGTCTACTGCCAGTCTCAGGCCAAGCCGCGATCTGAATGTCAGGGCTCAGAAGTAAGACTCAAGACAACCGCGCAGCAAACGGATGTAAGCACTCAGCATTTGCCGCATTGTCGCATTGCCGGCGGTCGCATTGCCGCTTTATCGCATTGTTGTACGGAGAGTACATACAGTAACAGAGTACAGCGTTGTTGACGCCGCGCTGTGACCAGCTGGCAGCCACCACTTTGGCCCGCAGCCACTTCGCCCACCGCCGTCATGGCCTCGTCAAACGTCGCCGTCGGGACCAGCTATAGCTCCCTTTCCTCCGCGAGAGTCCCTTTGGGTTCTCTCAATTCATGAGGGCAACACCGATTTCAACTCGTC
Source organism: Claviceps quebecensis (assembly GCA_004016085.1). NCBI lineage: Eukaryota > Fungi > Ascomycota > Sordariomycetes > Hypocreales > Clavicipitaceae > Claviceps > Claviceps quebecensis. The sequence continues at coordinate 4,670 of QEQW01000194.1, forward strand.
AACCTACACATTGTCCTGCCTCTTCGTCGCCTTTGCGTCTTCTCTCGTCTGCTGTTCACGCGCCGCGGCTGCATCTAGGATCATGTCCGCCACGGGCGTTGATGTGGCCAACGGCCGCAGCGGCACGCGACGACGCAACGATACCGCCGCCGACGAGACTAATAAATCCGCCGTCACGGCCGAGACGCGTTCCTCGTCGCATCCAACATACCGTCATGTGTCTGCTGTGCACTCCACGAGCCGGCCCTCGTGTCTGAGCCATGATTCTGACGCTGCGCCGAGCTTCATTGGCTTTCGAAATCTCATGGTCATTGTTCTTGGTAAGACTGACCAACTTCACCTTGCAATCTGGCTATCAGCATATAGCATATGGATGAGACGAATCATGCGCTCCTGTATTTCATATCAATGCATCTGCCGCTCTCTTGATAGCTATACATGTACATATACGTATACAGATACGCATTAGCTAACAGCTGATCACCCTCCCAGTCGTCGGCAATGTTCGATTAATGATCGAAAATCTAAAAAAGGTGTGTTCTCGACGCTCTTCCACTGTCTCCGTCTGTGCTGTACCTAACTCGTGTCTTGCGCGTTCCCTCTAGTACGGCGTGCTTATATGCCTCCGATGTCACTCGTATAAAAACGAAGACATCGTTATCGGCGGACTGCTCTACTTCCTGATCCCCTGCCACTTGCTCGTCGCCTACGGAATCGAGTTAGCCGCCGCCAGACAAGCACGCGAATCTCTAACTCGTCCACCAGGCCAGTCCGACACGGCGTCGAAATCAACAGAAGAGGACAACAAGCACTTCCATTCAACATGGGTACTCGCTGCCTGGGCACACATCATCAACATGACGCTTTCCTTCGTCCTCACCACCTTCGTCGTCTACTACTACGTGCACCATCCCCTCGTCGGCACCCTAACCGAGATGCACGCCGTCATTGTCTCTCTTAAAACAGCTTCTTACGCATTCACCAACCGAGATCTTCGCCATGCATACCTTCATCCTGATAAGCGCAAGCACATTCCCGAGCTATATCTCGAATGTCCCTACCCCCAGAACCTCACCTTTGGCAATCTCGTGTATTTCTGGTGGGCCCCCACGCTGGTATACCAACCCGTGTATCCGCGCACCGACAAGATCAGATGGGTCTTTGTTTTCAAAAGACTAGGCGAAGTCTGCTGTCTCAGCGCATTCATTTGGTTCGCCAGCTTCCAGTACGCTGCGCCCGTGTTGCAGAACTCTCTAGACAAGATTGCGTCTCTCGACTTCATCATGATCTTTGAGCGCCTTCTCAAGCTATCCACCATTTCTCTCGTCATCTGGCTCGCTGGCTTCTTCGCCCTATTCCAGTCTTTCCTGAATGCCCTGGCTGAGGTATTGCGCTTTGGGGATCGGTGCTTCTACGACGATTGGTGGAATAGCGAGAGTCTGGGAGCGTATTGGAGGACGTGGAACAGGCCTGTGTATACCTACTTCAAGCGCCACGTGTATGTGCCCATGATTGGGAGGGGATGGAGTCCCTGGACGGCTAGTTGTACTGTGTTTTTTGTGTCGGCGGTGCTGCACGAGGTTCTTGTTGGGGTGCCCACCCACAATATCATTGGTAAGTCTCCTCTCGTCCTTTCTCACTCTCAAACATGCTTCTTTTTTTTTTCTTTTTTTTTTCTGGCACATGTCTCTTCTTTCTGTGATGTTTGGTCAACTCTCTGTATTTTTGTTGTACTGGTCCACTCGAAGCTAACGTCGAACCCTCGTAGGTGTCGCCTTTGTGGGCATGTTTCTGCAACTCCCCCTGATAGCCCTCACCGCTCCCATGGAAAAGAAGAAATGGGGCCACACCGGCCGTGTGATGGGCAATGTCATTTTCTGGGTGTCCTTTACAATCTTCGGGCAGCCCTTTGCGGCGCTCATGTACTTTTATGCCTGGCAGGCCAAATACGGGAGCGTGAGTCGACAAATTGTGCTGGTGAATCCGGTGGACGAGGCGTCCTGAGGGTGGATGTTTTGTGCGGGGAATCCTATTCTTTCTGTACAACCCACGATGTGATTGCTCGTTTGGCACCTTTACTCCGGAATTCTACGGTGATGACGTCTTATTGGGAGTTTCTGCCTAGCTATGATATGATGGCTATGTAGTTGTAAAACAGATTCATTACGTTGCCCAACGCGCAATACATGATTTCCGGGGAGATTCCTGTTGCCTATCACGTGAGTCCTTTGACGTCAATGGCCATAAGGGAAGTGCCCTCTCCAGCATTTGCAAGTCTAAATACCACGACGCACCAAACAACATGCCATTTCCACCAAAATCCCACGGCTAAAAGCCTCGCCAAGCAAAGCGCATGTTTCAACCCACAAACGGTATCATGGTGCCAACTCTCCCCCTATACCTCACATACTCATCTCCAAAAAACTCCACCAACTTCAGCTCCTCTACCCAAACGCGACTACGGAAGAACCTCCACAGCACAAACGCAAAGCCCACTAGACAAAACGTGTTCCCTAACACCAACTGCGTGCCTAGACCCCAGTAGAAGAAGCCAAAATAGCTGGGATGTCTCAACAGGCCGTACACACCCGTCGTGACCAGGATATGCGAATCTGCTTTGCGCGTCTGCACGGTGTGATTAAAGCTAGTCCCCGCGTGCAACATGGCCAAGGAGCGCACGATCTGCCCAACAGCTACCATGGCCAATCCTAAAAGACACGTGATGCTCGCGATGGAAGATGGTGCCCAGCGCCTGTTGATGAATAGTGTGTGCGTGACGAGGCATTCTAGGCAGCCCAGCGCGTGCGCAATATGATACGCGGGCCAATTTGCCGTGAGCAAGAAGGCAGATACGGTTGCTTGCGGGGTGTTTCGTGCGGCGGTGGTCCAGAACTCGAGGAAGTGGAAGAGCGAGAGGGCCGAGATGAAGAAGGATATTCGCCAGAGGGGTGAAGAGGTCAGAAGTAGAGTGAGGAGGGTCGTTAGAGATGCTGCTGAAAAAGCAGTGCCGAGAAGAAAGGCACGGGCGGCTATGCCGGACAGGGACATGGATTGGTTCGGATAGATGGATCTGAACGACGGCGCGGCGCTGGAGGATCCATTCTCGGATGTTGAGATGGTATGTCTGTGGTCAAAGTCGAGCGGCGATGAGATCGCATGCGGAAACGGTGATGTTCGCGCATGATGCACCCCGTGCACCCCATTCGGGGCAATATTCGCAGCCATGTTATCTGTCGAGACGAGACCGATAGAGTTCAAGAAGCAAGAGGCAAGAGCTTTGGGACGAGATTCATGCAGGATGCCCAGCTTGATCCATGCGGGCGTTATTCTAAAAAGAAGAATGAACAAAGCCAAATCAGACGTCCAGGTGATATTAGCCCAGCCTCATCATGAAGTGAGGATGTACTGAGCACGGCTGTCGGGCCGTTAGCAGCTTTTCCCCACAGCCTTATCCGCTCGAGACGTTCGTGCTAAATGCCGCAAATCAGACGAAGGCTCTGTATTAGTCGCGTTACGTATCGTGCGCGACTGAGGTTGCGATTGTTGAGCACGAACAATGCCCAGGCCCCGAGATAATGTTTGAGGCGCTCGTTGGCGGATCTCGGCTTTGGTTTTTTTCTTGCATTTGAGGGGTTGCGTTGCGGTCACTGGTGGGGCAGGCCATAGGGTCTCCTGACTCCTGACTCCTGAGTCCTGGTTCAGGGCTCAGACGGCAATCGCTGCCGAGCGCTCGTTAGAATCGCACTCGCTCGTCGCGCAGTTTCAGAGGCCGCCTTGTACTGAAAAGGACGAGATGACGAGGATGAGAACGTTGATAAATCCCCAGGTGCAAGGGATCCACGTATTCATCTCGTAATACCCTGCTTTGTACACAGCTCCAACACTTCATCCATTCGTTAGCCGTGGCAGTCCACGTCCCAGCTCTGGCTGGAGAAGGGACAGTCGAAGGTTCACGACTCACATGAGACCAACGGCACTGCCCGCAATGAGGGCTTCAATGCCTGCGACGAAAAGATATGCGATGGGGACGGCCCACAGGAACCGCCACGACGACTTCTTCAAACCATGGGCAAACAAGGCTACGAGCACCGCGCCGAGGTGGAAGAATGCGTAGGTAATCAACGTCCATAAGACTGTAAACTTCCATACATCTGAGATGTAGTACAGCGTATAAATTCGGTTCGGCGTTCGATCATACAGAGTCCTGACATTGAGCGAGGGAAACGCTGGAGTCTCGTAGTTCGGAGGCGGGTCTCCGGGGAAGACCATTGCGGCCGATGTGAGTATGTAGGAAGAGCTCGACGAGGGAGCTTCAATCACATTCTTCTCGGCGCTGGCATGGCGCCTGGATTTGGGCTGAGTGGCGTTGTTTGCCGCGAGATCGAGAGACGGAAGGCATTTGAGTATAGTTGAGAACTTGTTACTTGAGTATACATGCGCGCACAGACGTCTGTACACACGTGCCCAGGTACCTCGCGTCGCACGAATCGTAACCAGATCTTGGACAGCCCCACTGTACCTGGGTACTCCGCAACAACATTGAAGCAGCAAGCTGCAAACATGTCGAGCCTCGGCATAAACTCGTGAGCCGTGGCGGACAGCTGGCGTGCCTCGATCACAACGCAGATCAAGGCTCGTTATCACCAAGGCGTCTGTTGCAGACAGTACCCATGTATCGCCATGCTCGTGGACGGGCTCCTCAAAACTGTTCTCCAGCACTTCCAAGATGTACACGATGCCGCCACAACTGATCAGATCGTCGGCACCACGGTTCATCTGCTCGCCAATCTCTCGAATCCGCTAAACCTCGGAGTCCTCACCTCACAACTTCTCACCGCGCCAGCCATTTGGCATCGTCAGGACGGAACCAAGCTAGCCCTTCGAGTCATCAGCATATACAACTCCGCTGCCGCAAGGATTCGCGAAAATGAGCTCCAGGCTGCCAAGCGCAAGAGTCCGGCCGGCGGTGATGGCCGTGTTCTCGGATGCGAGGAGTGGACTCGCGCTGTAGTCAAGGGAGCCGACGACAGGTCAAGACGTTGGCAGCATCTTCTTGTCCTGGCGGGTGTATTCATGGGCATGGAGGGCAATGACAGACACTCACTGTCCAGAGGACTGCGCAACACGCTGGAGCAAGCTGTGGTCTTGGCTACCAATCTTGCCCTTGAAGGCAACGTGGAAGACGGTCCAGCCGCTGCTGCATCGATCGTCGTCGCCCTTACTTTTGTCTTCCCCCTTCTCTCTGAACATCATCAAACACAGATCAACTGCGACGCACTGCTCCCGATTGTTGTTTGGGCCATGACGGGGGAAGAAGGGTTTTGCGACGCGCAGTTCCTCCGAGCGGTCGACCGCGACACGACCATCATACAGCCCGGCCACGTTCTCTTATGGACAACACAGTCGCCATCTTGCGCTTTGTTGCAACATATCGAGAAACAACCTCTGGTGGCCAACATGGGCCCTCTATCAAAACTAGCGGCATTTGCTGTGCGGCATGCAAGAGACACGTCAGTCGTACTGCAGGCGCAGGATGCGCTTCTGGTGTTTACTGGGCGAGTGCTCGGATCTTGGCAGATGAACCGCCTCAGTGCGATCGATTACTCTCTGGAAAGCTCGCAATTGAGTCCGGAAACTGCGCAGACTACCTGGCCACTATTGTGGCAGGTTTTCCAAAGGCTCATGTTCAGCACTACAGTCGTTCTGCAAGCCATCGTTGCTCGGAGTCTATTGGATCCGTATATGCTGATGCCCGGAAGGGCCCAGGGTATTGCCTCCAAATCGCTCCAGATCCTGCGCAACATGTTCTTCATTTCCAGCAGGAACGGCAACAGTGCGTTTCAAGTGTACACATTCACGTACATGACGTCTCTCGATGTTCTCAGCAGCGATGCGCTCGCCACGGAGACGCTTCTCAAAGAACTCCGATCAGTCGACGCAGTTAACGTTTCATCGACACCCCTGGGGAGGACCCTGGACCTTTATTATCTCAATATTGCAGAGCATCTGCCTCTTTCACTTTCCACCGACGCGTGCGAGGCATTCCTCGTCAATCCGGCGATTGCCTACCTCTCTCACGAAGTGCCCATGTCCGCATCCATGACAGAGGTTTTTGAAGCAGCACACAGCGTGATCCTGTCAGCTCTTTCATGTCCTCAACATAGCGCACTCAGCATTAAAATCACACCCTTTTACATCGTCAAGCTCTTCCAGTCTTTCCCCCAGCATATATCTCCACGTCAGTTCCGAGTGGCCTTCAAAACAGTCATGGAGATGGTATCGCCTCCCAATCCCATTGCAGCCATGGACCCTCACCTGTCCGAAACGCTGCTGGAAATGCTGCGCAATAATCTGTCCACAGCCAGCACGCACTTACTTCCCCGGGTACGAAACCGACCGACCTCCATCGCCGCCGACGCTCCGAACGAGACGCAGCAGGAACAAGAACAGGACCCAATGTCGGAGCAAAGCGCGCTGGTGCTGACGCTCATTGATTCTCTACCGTTCCTGCCTGTGCCTTTGGTGGAGGAATGGCTCGACATTACAGCGCGGGCCTTGCACGAGATTCAAAATGCGCGGCTGAGGGAACCCGTGAGGAAGAGGCTGTGGGATGTTCTTGCGAGTGGAGAGATGGATGTCGAGAGGTCGATGATTGGGATCGCGTGGTGGGGGAGCAAGGGAGGTCGAGAGTTGGTCTTGTTTGGGGGGGTGCCGCCGCAGCCGGCGATGATGAGTGGGGGGTTGGGTGGTGATGCCACGTCTAGCCGGCTATGATGATCACGACCGATGGGTGATTCGTGTTCTAATGGATACGTGCTGTCTTTTAATTTCTATCTGGTTGCTGTTTTCTTTATGGGAAGGTTCCTTTTTATTCAAGCGGGTGTTGGGTAGAAGTTGAGCGACCTCGTTAGACCCAGACTTGAGGCGCAGATTAGGATAGGCTGTAGGTATTCACCTAGCATAGGTGGTATGGGTTAGCCAGCTACGGGAGAGGGCCTCTTTGCTGGGTCGTGAACTCCTTCTTTTAGTCGCATAACAGCGGCGACGACTGTTCAGCAGGTTGCCGAGTAGCGCCAGGACCCTCTGTTGGGATCGCGAAAGCCCAGCAGACTCGAGAAAGAGCTGGATACTAGCACTTCGATTTCATAGCACAAGAATTTAGATTGGTCGAAGATCCACCAATTCAATAGGTATATGAACTCGAAAACAGAAAGGCCACTGGCTACAATGCGCTTCTTCATTTGTTTCCTTCTCCTTCAGATGTCGTGATGGCTGTTGTCGTTACAAGTTTGCGTGGCTTGCTGAAGCCATTCGCGTTGTCAGAGAAAGGTGGGCCCAGAAATGAATCCTTGAGAGACTCGACTCTCGAGAGTTGATGCTCTCAATTTCCAAAGCCACAACCCGGGTCATGATCTTCCCGCCGTCTTCTGAAAGTTGAAACACTCCCAACCCGCAATACCTGAGCATTTCAACGAACAAGATACCTCCTACCAGCTTTTTCGTGACACGAGCACGTAATCATGATGACATACATGGACCCTGAGGCCTGAGCTGGCGACAGCCCCAAACGAACGGGACTACCTAACCGTAGGTAGAACCCTGTTTGACCCCGATTGGTGGCGCCGGCCTGGACAAGCTTCTTTCTTCCTTGTGTGTTTCTGGCCGCTCTGGTAGCTCGAAATGACGGCATCGCGTCACCAACGCATCTATCCACGGGTTTCTCCAACATACTCGATTGGCTGAATTGAGCGGCCATTGGCTAGAAGCGTCGAACGGACCATGGCCGCGCCATCGTTTTATGCTCCAGAAATGACGATGCCACTGCGCCGTTGACTTCATATCTGACCCGAGGGTCGGGGACTCACCTCAGACATGCGGGTTTGCGGCGGATGTGCTAGGTATAGCGCCATTGAGTATTGTGACCATTGTCTACTGATGGTTTGCGCCTCAGTTGGTCACGGAGCAGAGTTCACTGGAACACTTTTAGGTACAGTAGGTACCTAGCTAGACAGACATGGCCCATGTCGGGGGCGAGAAGCTCACAAACCCTCTTGTTTGATCCCGAGGGCCCCAAAGCGCGCATTCTATGGCTCCGTCATCTCAGCTGAGGAGCTCTTCAGCTGAACCGGGCTACGGTAGGTACTGCATGTATGTACTCCGTACATGTACGCTCGGCCGTGGACCGAACGGCGTCCCTCTCTGGCGCCCGCAGCTTCATGGGGGGCTTACCAGGACTAGAGGAGAGCTAGGCAATCGTCGATCCAAGAAGCTTCAGATCGGGCTGCCCTAAACTTGCTGTCTTCTCACAGATGGCCCAGAATCAAGGCAACTTTGTATATTTCTGGTGAGGGGTGGGTTCCGAGTGGCCAATATGTAAAAACAAGCTTGGTGCCCAAACGCCTTGAGCCGTTTACTTTAAAACTAGGCAGCTTCATCTCCTAAATCTAGGGACAAAATTATTCCTCCGTCATATACCTCCTACTCTCGAACCGATACACCACTAGCCCAAAATGTCATACAACAACACTAGCGATAATGTAAGAGCTATTTCCAGTCTCTTGCAACAACTTCTCTTCCTACTCCTTATTAGGGGCTATACCGCCAATAACCATGACTGACGCAGCGCTTCAGACTAGCTACGGCGGTAACAACGACAGTTACGTAGGTTTTGACAATAAGACATCATTCGATGATCGCCTCACTGCGTGACACGGTGATGGGCGCCCAACTGACCCGTATTAGGGCTCATCTAACCGTCGTGACAATGAGAGCTACGGCTCCGGCAACAATGACTCATATGGGTCCTCTGGCCGCACTGGGGGCGTGAGCTCCTCCAGAAACGACGACGACAACTACGGTTCCTCTGGCCGCACCGGAGGCTTCAGCTCATCTGGAAAAGACAATGACAACTACGGCTCCTCTGGCCGAACCGGGGGTAGCGACAGCTATGGTTCCTCTGGTCGTACCGGCGGCTTGAGCTCGTCTACAAAAGATGACGACAGCTACGGCTCATCTGGTCGCACCGGTGGCAGCGACAACTTCGGTGTCTCTGGCTCTGGCCGTACCGGAGGCTTGAGCTCATCTGGCAATAATGACGACAATAGCTATGGCTCCTCTGGTCGCACCGGCGGCAGCGACAGCTACGGTTCCTCTAACCGCACTGGGGGCTTGAGCTCATCTACCAAAGACGACGACAATTATGGTTCGTCTGGCCGCACCGGTGGTAGCGACAACTATGGCTCATCTGGCCGCACCGGTGGCAGCGACAACTATGGTTCCTCTAGCCGTACTGGAGGCTTCAGCTCATCCGGCAGAGATGACGACGACAACAACAACAACTCCCGCGGTGGCAGCAGCACCGCTGGCAAGATCTTCGAAAAAGTCAGCAATGTCCTCGGAGGTGATCAAAATACCGACACGGGACGGAGCCGACAGGGGCGGAGTGGCGATGACTACAACTAAGAGTCAAGACAGGGAGCACACTTGGATGTAAATGAAGAGCTTTGCAACCCACTAGTATCAAAATGATTTGTCAAGAGGCGCAAATGCTAAGGGAGTTGGCTTGAGGTCACTGGAGCTGGAGCTGGAGCAGCAAGAACCTTGTCCCCAGTGCCTTGAAGTGGACAGTGCCTTATAGTAAAGTGACATTTTGACTCGCGTGTCGGGTCAATTCAACTCAGGTTTACTTCGCGGATAGGTTATGTACTTCCTCACATAGGTCCTTACATCTCGCTTATCGTCCGACCTGTAGCTACCAGTGCGTGACTCGCCGCAGTCTCTGGCTACCTTCCAACGCTTTGTTCCCTATCGGATTTTTCGTGAGTTGCTACAGAGTCCTTTCTTGGATCTCATAGCTAGCGGCTGGGACGTTGCGGCATAGTGCTACTCGTCTGATATGAACCGGCGTGGATGACTTGCGGTAGTCATTGTGTGGGCTGCTTCTTAGATAGACTTGGGTCGACTTGATCAGAATTGGAAATTACCTGCTTTGCTAGCACTACATCAAAGGGCTTAGAATTGTCTATAACAAGTTATTGCTAGGCGGCTACTGTTCGAGAAGTAAGCAAAACGGTCTATGATATACTCGTAGTACGTATGAAAAGGAACACAACCCCGCTATCTCGACATATAAGGCGTGTCTGGTCTCTGACTTGGCTCTGGCCTGACGAACATCGTGCTATGCTCGTGGCGACCTTGTCATAACATAGCGCACGGCTCTTATCTAGCTGCAGCAAAGAAGCCTCCTCCTCACTGCCTCGTCGCACGCACCGATACCCATCTACCGTTATACGACGTACGAATGAAGCATGCCATGTGTAAGCCTCATCTACACGGGCACACTGTCTTCGGTCAGCGTCTTCTCCACCTTGACCAGGATATTGCCCTCCGTCAGTCGGCCCTTGGAATCCATCAGATGAATAAAGCGATATCCCTGGCCCAGACGATCCAGTCTCACACAGGCCCACGCCGACAGATCATCAATGCCAAGTTCATCATCCTTAACCATAAATCGCACGAACGTCAATTCTTCGATGATGCCGTCGACTTCGGAGAAGGAGACCTGCTGTGATCCAAGGTCGATGTCTGTGCCCTTATGCGTCCTTGTCCGGGCCTTGTGTCGAATGGACGTATCACGGCTGTCGGTAGAGGATGCACGCCCTAGAGCATGCGAGTTGCATGCATCCACGTGCAGCTCCGTCTTGACGTAGGGACGAAAACTTTTGCTCGATTTATCCCCAGGGGGGATGGGAAGGCTCTGGGCAGCCAAGAAGGTGATTTTCAGGCTGAGGGTCTTATCGGTTATGGCATTCGAAGTAGATCCCGAACTACTACTTGGGCGATGGCCTATCGTTTGGCGTGCATGGTTAGTTTGTAAGAAGCAAACCTGACATGCTCATTTTTATTTTTATTTTTGGGCAGAGACCTACCGTGTGGCTTTAGAACATATCCCCCCGTGCCTGAAAACATTCCTTCGTTGAGCATCATGCCCGCATCTGTCTGCTGCCAGTTCAGTGCGACAATCTGGGCACCTGAGCCCCAGAAAATCGTGGGCATTAAGTTCGAGGAGCGAATGCGCAGGCCAGATGGATAAGCACGCAGCAAGTAGTCCTTGTTGTGGGAGAAGAGCTTCGCTCCATGTTTCTCGCGATGCTCGAGAAACTTATTCTCTGCTAGAGAGAATATATGAGCTGGCATGCTTGCTTCAGCTTGTGTCCATGTCTTGAAAGAAACAGCACGAGTGTAGATGCCAAGCTTGCTGAGTTCTGGGATGACCTTCGAGGGCTTTTTGGCGGGCGGCTTGTCAGAAGGCAAGCCATCGTCTTCCCCGCTGTCGGCTTCGGGTATCGTGGGAGCATCTGGTGGTGTATACTTGACCTTGATGAGGATCTTCCTCCTCAACTCGTTCGGGCTTGGCAAAGCTCCCTCCTTTACCTCGTCCTCGCGAACGAGCATGTCTTTCCAAGCTTCTTTCATTATGTTGACCATCATGAGTTGCTGCTCAGCACCACAATGCACTTCTAGACTGATAATCAGAGGCAGATCGGACACAATGAAGGCACTGTCCCGTATAGCCTCACAGACATGTCGAAAAGAGACCTCTTTGGTCAGTGTATAGCCATGAAGCACTCGAGGCTCGAAAGCAGCTACTTCTGGCACAATGTTGGGGGCGCCGTCTTCCAAGCTTGCGACCGGCTCTGCTTCCAGCTCGCCTTTACTAGTAGACCGAGGCTTCCGTTCCTTGCCCAGAGAAGTCCTTTCCAGCTTTGCAGATAAGCTGCCTGGTATGATGTGCTTGAGTTTGCTAAATGCATGTCGCTTTTTGGGCTTCTCCGAGTGATCACTTGCATGCGGTGCTTCGTCATCCGAACTTGATTCGGAGCTCAGGCCGGAGTCATCACCATCCCACACATCAATCTCGACACAACGACACCCTCGTAGGAGAACATTGGTATAGGCATCTGTCGTGCTGTCACTATACAGCTGGTTTCCGGACAAATAGGTGTTGTGGCTGGAGCTAATAAAGTAGCTCGGTAGCGGCCAAGACAAATCGCACGTCTTCCACGGCAACGTTATAGCACTGTCCTCAGACGTCATATAGGCCAAAAAGTCGTTCACGTCGATGCGACCCTCTCCATCGTCCTCGCCGAAGAGCCTGGCGGCCGCCGGTGTGGCATCATCGTTCCTCTGCACGTGCTGAATAAACCGACGGATCTGGCCAGCGGACCATTTACCATCCTGGTCGGCGTGTGTTAAGAATACTCGCTTCAAATACGATATGACGGTGGCATTTAGAGTTGGTGTTGCTTTGAGCGCCTGGCTGGCGCCTCCGCCGGCCTGGCGCAGAGCATCAATGAGCTGCTGTTGCACGCCAGACATGGTAAATATATTAGGTAGGTAGGTAGGCCTTCCGATGCGATGCGTCCGGGGCCGTCAGCGGGAGAAGAAAGATACTTGGTTAAGAATTGCTGGAGATGAGTGCGTGTCCTTTTCGTCCCTTGGAAAACAGGTTCAGCGTGATCAAGTGGCGTGTGACGCAAACTCACGCACGCGACGAAATGATCCAGGATTTCAGGATAAATAGCTGCTTGCCAAGAGTCTACGCAGCGTTGAATGGGGTTGTGATTGTGTGATTCTGGTTCTCGAGTCCAATTGGAAGGAGCAAAGACAATTCCTATGAAACTTGAAGCAGACCATGAACCCGGGCCCCAACTCCGTCACGAGGGAGGTACATACATGTACCTAGGGGGTCGTATGTTCAGCCCTGCCCAGTGCCGACAAAATCACCCGGCCACTTCCGCTCAGTCCCGGCCCGTATGTAGGTATGTACTCTGGACTCTGGAGTCTGTACTCCGTAGGAATATGTAGGATGAAATGACCTCGATCACCAGTGACTTTGTTCCTCACTGCTCATCAGCATGCGACTCGCGAGGATCTGGACCCTGATTTGGAGCCAACGCTTGTGGCGGCTAAACCAGACGCGGAAGGAGCGCCTTTTTTATTGCAGTTCCTGATAACCTTAAATAAATATCCGCCACCGTCATCGCTCTCTGAATATTCTTTGCTGCAAGTGCATACCGTTTTCACGAAATGATTTCCGCCGTCAATGACGTATACGGAGTACGCGGGAGTAGATTGAAGGGCATGGATGATGGTTATATGCATATGTAGCCGGCCTATGTGGAATTCCATATTTTCTACGACTTGAGCCGATCTTGTTTCCAGCGCTCCACATACTCCTCTAAATCAACATGGACCCGCAGGCCCTTGGATGCCATGGTCTCATACACCGACCGCAGCTCATCCGACTGCATATCGCGAATCACTGTACCAAATGCCTCCATCATAATCTCCTTTGACCACGGGCAATGTCTCAGCGCTCTGTAGAGTACCTCCTTTGCCTTTGATCGCAACTCCTTACTGCTCTGCTGGTGACAAAACCGGATGTATGATACCCAGAGACCCACGTTGAACTTGCAAACGTCGCTTGACAGCGCGTGCTCATATGCGGTGCGTGTGGTGTTCATGTTTCCTCGAATCAGCTCATGCTGGATGGAGAAGAGGCGACTCGTGATGCAATCGCGGCCCTTGATGAGGATTCTGTCATACATCAACTGACGCGTCTCATCTATGACCCTGATGCTGGAATCCGCCCATTCAAGAAGCGAGAGGAACATGGTGTTGCCGGGAAAGTGCTCCAGGAACCCTGAAAATCGATCACGCAGATAAGCTCGACGAAACGGCCTTCACCCGCCAAAGTTAGCTTCAATATCCAAATCATTCTTCAAGTCATGGTTGATGTACGTATTTCTTACCCTCGGCTGGCGTTCAAATGCAGCATCCGCGCCCCAGTTTGGAGCATCCGTTCATGGCCAGGAGTATCGCCATATCCTGCCGACTTGAACTCAATCGACATATCCTCGACAACACGCATTGAAGCGGATATGTTGCCCTGATCGGCTGATGTGGGCTCCAGGCATCCCTCCTCCGTCAGGTAGGACCACAGAATCATGCACTCGGCATAGGAGCTTGCATCTTCGACCCTGCCCTCGTACAGAGCTTGATGTATCCTAGATTGCAGAGCTTGCCTTGTCTTCAAAACAGCCGTCGGTGGTAAAGACTTGACGTGCGCCGCAGAGCAGCGAATAGACTCATCGACTGCAGAGCAGAGTCGAATCGCAGCCATCAACTTGTTACCCTTCTCCAACTCGAGCCAGCTCCATGAAAAGAATATCTGACAGCCCAAAGCCTCCTCACAGAGCTAGAGGCGTGGTTAGTAAAAACGGAACTGCGTCTATGAACAAAAGTACAGACAGAGAGAGTGCGTGTGCATACCGATGGAGATGCTACGGCGGATGAAATCACCTTTTCCGCAATGTCTAAATTGCCATTGCAAGACTCAGCAAGGGCATATCCGTTGTACACCTCTGCGGCATCTGGATACTTTTTTAGTATTGCCTTTGCCGTCGTCTTCAGAGCGGACGAGTGAAATGTGTGTGTGAAGCCGAGATAATACTGTGACAAGCTTTGCACACCGGCCAAGTGAACCAGCTGCTTCAGCGTGTTAAACACCCACGGCATGTGCACGGCAAGGCTGTCGGCGTCTGAAGACCCCCTGCCGAAGTAGTTGAACCAGTTGTTTCCGGAAAAGAGTACGGTAGGCGACATGGCCAATGAGCCATTGCCAGCATCAAAATTTGGTGTTCTTCGTTGTATTTGTAGTTCTTCATTGTCATCTACTGCGCTTGTTTTGACGGGTCGGTTCTCTTTGATGGAAACCGAGCCGAATGTAAATTGATCTATACAGGCGAGTCGAGTCCACTCACTCGATCGATACCGTGGTGGCAGCCCGCAAAAGATCAAAAAAGCATCCATTAGCTCCTCCTTCACGCGCCCGCCAGCACATGGATCCGAAACAGTGAATAGCCAAGGTTCGATGTCCGAAAACATGACGACCCGAAAGGGATCGTCTTCTGTGCCGTCATCCATTGTTCTGGCTGGCATTCTGGCCCATTCGCCATGGACCTTTTCCGAGTGGCCCCATGCTTTAAACACATCACCCGTAGACAAATGGTTCGTCGGGTGCGCTGTCTGAGGTTCAGGAGCATCGACTTGTCCAGAAGTTTCCACATAGCGCGCCCAGCCTTGCGCCCCATCATCTCCTATGCGTGGCACCTCGCTCTCCCAAAAATCGCGAAACGAGTCCATATACCGTTCATCCTGATCGGGGCTTCGGAAAAAAATGAGCTCCAGCAAAGCCTGCCATGACGCTACCGCCAGCTCCTTGTACCCAGAGTCGTGTGCGAAGCGCATAGCCCGCAGGAACACGTAGATTGCTTCAGAGTAGTCGCTCTCCGACGGAGAAGGGCGAGCCAAGACCTTTCGCAGTCTATCGAGCAGCATTCGTTGGACGTCATCGTATTTCAGTGCAGCGACATTGGTCATGGCAAAGTCGACATGAGCTCTCCAAAGCTCGAAATGAGACTCCTCATCGCCAGCCAACTCTGCCCATCTTTTCGTCGCAGTCTTGGTAGGCCATATCTTCATGCCCTCTCGCATGAGACGCACAGTAACGGCTTGTCTGTCTTCCAAAGCACGCGTGTTCTCGAGAGCGGATTCGAGCATGGAGACTTTAATCTCCGAGAAGCTACGTGCTGCGTTGGCAGATGCGCGCTCATCAATGGTTTCACCCAGCCGCTGCAGGTCATCTTGGTGATCGACTAATTCCAACCACGCGTCGATGTCTCCGGGATGAAGCTTGAGCCTCTTACTCAGCTGGATGGATTTCCACTGCAGAGGACTATCTCCCTCGATGTGAATGGCCTCTTCATCCTCGGATGAGTCTTCGTCGGACTCGTCGTCAAAGGTCCGAGTCTTGGCTTTCCCTTCAATGGATCGATAAGACGGCCTCTCATCGTCGGAAGAATCACTCTGTCCACGCTCTCGCTTGCGATTCTTCAAACTCCTGATCTGCAGAAACCCATCGTCCTGCGGTTCGTCCTCGTGAGCAGCTCCCTTTCCTGGTCGAATGTGAATCGAGTCCCTCGTGATGCGAAGCGATTTAGACCGCAGACCATCCCTGTGTGAATATCCTACACTGTCTCCAGGAAATCGCAGGCTGAATTCGTCCCGTGCCCCGTCTCGGTGAATGAATAGTCTACCCGCGGTGCCGAGGACCCTGCCGCCACCGTGGCGATGATAGGATGGGATCTGGGCGCGATCGATGCCGCCGTACTTGGTAATTAACGGATCTCCGCGCGTATCAATCACAAAGAAACTTGAGGTGGTTGACCTCTCGGGGATCCTGTGTTCTGCAATCAGTTCAGGCGATCTGTGGCGGTGGCGTGACGAGCCCTCGTGGCGTTGCCGTGAACGAGAGGAGTCACGACTGTGTCTACGATGATGTCGCGAGCGATGATCTCGCGTCCCGGACCTGTGACCGCCTTTAGGGGCTCCTCTTTTTCCATCGTCTGTCTTGGAGCCCCGTGATTTGGCAGACGCGACGATGTCCTTGTCCTTGTTTTTGAAGGACGAGAACTTGGGCACAGTAGATTTGGCCTCGTCGATGCTGCCGGAAACGGTCATGACGAGATGCGCCTGCGCTGACAGCCCGTTCGAATTAATTCTCAGCTCATGCACATATGCATACTTGCGGATGAAGACTTGCGGAATGATCCTATGCTACCGTGAATGATGGCGTGGAGGTTATCTGTCGTTTGAAGGTGTTGGGAGTCGGGAGTCGGGACTGGTGAACAGTGTGGGGTCATAAGTTACCCACGCCTGTATATGCCTACTCCCGAACATTCTCCATCAGAATCATTGTTTGAACACGAACATGTGGTTGATGACTACATTAACTCACGTGTCTGTGAAAACTTATCTCTGAAGAAATGTTACACGGTATTTCCAGTGTCAGTCCAACACTGGGCGCATATAGTTTCGAACCGTTCCATCAGCCCTACCACAGGGTAGGGAGGGGAATGTTGATGATTTTTGGTCTCTTGTTGAATCACGAACTTGAAAAGCTGAAGTATGAGAACGGCCTACCTAAGCATATCTCAAGAGTCGAAACAGCTTCAAATGCCAAAGCCGCAACAGTGGCGCGGTACATAATTCGATGTCTTAGGTACCTATGTACGGAGTACTCTGTACTCCATAATTATCGACAAGCACAACAACAGCATCGTGATCACGTGCCCTCACGCCATCAGGAGGAGAGTCAGGACCCATTTTGAACACAAAATGAATCTTCGAACCTACACATGTAATTGTGATGAGTCCAAAAAGAGGAATTCTGTCTGACGAGTGACTCTTATGCACTCATGATGACACCAATAGCCCGACACAATTGCCTCGTTGTAAGTAACGGCCTCAAATAGTTACGTTGACAGATCAACGCCAACTCGGCACAGCATTGGCCGTCTCGACGCTATCGACTGCGACAATGATGCCTCGGCAAGCAGAGGTTGAGGTGCCTCTGGGTTACCGTGGCGATTCCGAGACCATTGAAAGCAATCAAACTTGTTCATCACATCGTCGGAGTCTTGCTTGTCAGCGAAAAACGGGAAATGCTTTAAAGACGCGGAAGACGCGTTGGCTCAGAGTCGCGTCTTCGTGTCCTGCCGTCTGCATATCAGCAACTCAATATGCAAAGTTCCTGCAATGCAGGGCGAAGGGTCTCCACGAGCCATTTAGCGACGTCGCATCGATATGTGTACATACATTGTACATACTTGGCGTATCTACACTGGCATCATTGATGACGAAAGTTGTTGCTGCATCAAGACGGACGTACCCGCGCTCGAATTTCCTTTCGTCGCACCATCGGTACCTGTGCATGCCGTTTTCGAGGCCGCGACGCCCCGAACTGACGCCCAGAGGAAAGGCACTAGCACTACGTGGAAGTATCAGGCTCGCTGATAGCAGTTCTGCTATCGGAGTTGGTTAGATACCGATTTCGTGGAGATTTGGCGCCGCGGGCGAATTCGGGAAAGTCTCTTGCTACGTATGGGCAGATTGTGTTTGTAGTCCGACTTCCAGGAAGAAGCGGAACGCGTTCAGAAGGACGAAAGAATCCGACGCGGTCCCTCCACGGGGCTACAAGTGGCACATGATAACCTCAGGAAAAGCGCCACTTATTTCAGTATGTACTGTACATACCTAACTTGATAGGGCCCATGACGTTTGATGGGTGTCGTCGGTACCTCCACATGAGGGTCCTCAGCCGATACTGCGGGGACTGGCGCTGGTTTCTGCTAAGAAAGGAAAGGAAATGAAAGGAAAGGCGGTCTCTTGATCCCATCGTGAGGAGGCTCTGGCCAAGCTGGGTTCATTTCTTGTGATTCTCAAGGGCGGCTTCCCCGAGGCCTTTCGACCTGGACGTCATGCGGACATCTCCAGCTTCAGCAGAGACTTCCCGTTCTCAGCAGGCACCAGCGCCGGCCCCTGTCGTACCAGCTGAAGACTACCTTATGGCATGTACAAACGAACGGAGGCCGTCAAATGAAATGGTCCCTATTGACTTATGTATGCACAGTTTATTGACTGAAGAGTCAAGACTGAGTTCCCGTCCGGAGCTCGACATGGTTGCGATCCGAGAACCGACAGCTATTGGCAAGGCCCCCCCTGTGCATGCGGAGAGAACGGCTTACCTACATGTTTGTTTTCAAAGGCGATACGGGCCCGAGTCGTGGTCCAGTAGGACAGGAACGGGTTAATATCCAATGTTTGAAGGGGGTTGGGATCTATTTAGTTTTCACCCATGTTTGAGGCGGAATGTGCGACTCCCAGTAGGGGATTCATGATGGCTCCGGATCGGGAACGGGGATTTTGGTCCGAGACCTTGATCGCATTGCCTCTTCTGGGATGAGGAAGAAGTAGGATTTGACAGGGGAGACTCGGGAGAGACAAGTTGCTGGAATCTTCAACATGGCAGAGATTCGGTCTTACCAACCTCTGGATGGAGACTACATGGAGAACGCACATGAAGATGCCTAACTCCATCGACCATCACATGACTGTTTTGACAGGATCAGACCTTGCAGGGTCTAGCCATACACACATACGGGAAGGGAGAACTTCTGGGCCTGTACATAGATAGAGTATACTGCTGGAGGGAAATGGGCAAGGAGTTCGTGAACACGGAGGCTCTTTACGCTGCGATTCCGACCCGCTGCCACCAATATGTACATAATTCGGTTTTTTTACGGAACACACGGAGGAATCAAACGTAGTTTCAAACCACATGTGAACTTCCAGTCGAACTTCCAACCAAGATACCACCCAATAGGAAGTGCCGGCAGCCGTGGGCTTCGCACCGGGCCCCTGTCAATATTCGTGCCACGCTAATTACTAAGCAAGAGGTATGTAATCAGGTATAGACCAGGATCGAGTTCCAGGGACGCGCCTTTCATCAGTTGTTAGCTCAAGACTCCCAGGACACAAAGTAGAGGCATGCATAGCAATGATTTGACATGTAACAATTATTGTCCAAAAAAACCTATACTTACCGATTCCTACACAGCCCTCTGCGTCGGACCGTCAACAAGCATCTTCACCCTTCAGACTGGAGCCACTGGGCTCATATAACACCTCATGGAGGCGCCCACCTTATTCTCTCCTTGGCTCCTCATCCCCACGATTCTCACAATCCTCATCGCACTCAATATGGGATTCTTTAAGAAAAACAAGCTGCCCGTAGAGGGCAAGGTCCGTTGGATTCAAGACTCTGCCCCTTTAGACTATGCGCCGGACTAAGGCCGACTAACTCGCGCCACCAGACGGTCCTCCTCACAGGCGCGTCCGAAGGCATGGGCCTCGCCGTTGCGAAACAGCTTTCCGCCAAGGGCGCCAACGTCGTCATTGTGTCACGAGGCATCCCCAAGCTGCAGGAAGCTTTGGAAAGCGTCAAGGTAGGCAGAAGAACCATTCGCACTCCACCCTACAAATGTGCGACTCAATGAGCGAAAGCACAAGCTAATAACACCATCCAGGCAGCTGCCAAAAACCCCTCCTCCCAACGCTTCACCTACTTCTCCGCCGATGTATCCTCACCCTCATATGCGGCCACTCTCCTCTCCGAGGTCACGACGTGGAACGGAAACGCCGCCCCAGATATTGTGTGGTGTGTTGCCGGAACGTCCACACCCGAGCTCTTCCTCGATATGGACATGGCTTCTCTCCGAAACCAAATGGACGTCAACTTTTACGGCACCGCCGAGCTATCCCAGGCCATTTTGCGCGAGTGGCTTTCCCCCGATGCGCCTGTGTCGAAGGAACCAAAACACCTCATTATGACCGCCAGTGTTATAGCTCTGTACCCGATCCCAGGGTATGCGCCCTACGCGCCATCGAAATGGGCACTTCGAGGCCTCGCCGACACCCTCTCCCAGGAGGTCTTGATGTACCCCCAGAACGTCAAGATCCACGTCGTTTACCCTGGCACCATCCTTTCCGCAGGGTATGAGCGTGAACAAGAAGTGAAGCCGGAAGTGACCAAGGTACTGGAGGAGCTGGATCCGAAGGAGACACCTGAGAAGGTTGCTGAGGCGTCTATACGGGGACTGGAAAATGGAGATTATTTCGTCACAGTGAACTGGCTAGGCCATTTGACGAGAGTGGGAGTACTCGGCGGTTCTTTCCGCAATAACTGGGTGTTTGATACGTTAGGCGCCTGGGTAGTCAATTTTGCATGGATCTTCATCCAGACTGATTTGCACGGCAAGATTAAGGCATATGGCAAGAAACATGGCCATCCTAGCTCGTACAAAAAGTAGATTGAAACAGAAAGATGCTGCTAGTAATGACACGGAAACGGATTGTACATTCGTCTGTTAATGACTCTTCATGATTGAACTTGTGAGAACCCGAACTATTCGCTATGCTAGGTATTGAATTATAAAATCAACTGCCACCTCAAACGCCGCTCCATTTTCCAAACTTGACATATCGCCTGTACATTTCCTTGAGAATTGCCCTCCCACTAGCATCCATGACATCGTTCAGGATCTTCCTCCCCTCAGGAGGCGTGATGTCGAAAATAGAATTCATGGCCGGTTCCAGCGCTTCGCGCACCTGTGTTGACACGTTGGCCTCGAGCTGCAATTTTACGTATTGCACGAGCAGAAGATACATGTGTCTTCCGGCGGAGCGCTTGGCCGCATCAGTGGCCGAGTCCAAGGAGCTATGGAGTTGAGAGCGCGAGACTGCGCCTGCGGTAGGTTCGCAGATGAGGGTAACGAGCCGGGCATATATTTGGGCCTGAGCTTCCTGCGGGACTGTGACCGCGACTGCACCCCCGCTCGTGGTGGCTCCTTTGGTGATAGATAATGGCTCTGAGTGTCTGGTGACGAGGCTTTGGAGAAGGATTTGCATGGTGCTGAGAATGAGGTGAAAATGGCCCTCGAGACGGATGCGGTGTTTCTTGATGATGACTTCGACAAGCTTGCAGAGCCATGAGTATGAGGGGGCACGCGCGCCCGAGTTCTCGAGGCATACGAGGTTGGAGACCGTGCTGAGGGTGACTTCAATGTTCCATTGACTCATACATTGAGGTCGCTTTTCCAGGAGGTTTCGTAGGATGCGGCAGATGATGTGTGGGTGGGCGAATTGCTTCAGCAGCATCGATGTTAGCTCGCTGTGCACCGTGCTTAGATTGAAGCCCTCTTCTGTCTGCAAGAGGAAATCGGGCGATGCTATCACACTTGTCAGTAATTTTCGCTTTGGTCTTGGTTCCTCGCTGAGGATTCGGCAGACACGTACCCATGAGTTGATTAGCCACGTGCTCGATGGCAACAAGTTGACCATCTGTGTTGCAGCCAGTTTTGAATCCGTCCACCAACCTCCTCAAATAGCCAAACTTGGACGGCGCATCCATTTTTAGCGTGACCGAATCGATCAGCTCCTTCAGTAGCGTTTCACCGAGTCCATTGGGTACATTGTCGAGGCTGTCGAAGACGCTAGGCTGGGCGTCCTCCATCGCAGTCGATAAGTTCCTTTGTAAGAACATGTGCATCTTCCACGCTCTTAAATCACCGCTCCGCATCGCTACTTTGATGCGCTTCTCGAGTTTTCTAATGGAAGACGACTTGAGTCCCGTGAGGTCAGACAGGTCAGAGGCTGCTGATGCAGCATCAATGGCGGTCAAGATCAACGGATTGAACATCGTGTCATGAGCGTCAAGCAACTTTTTGTCCGAGACACAGGACGAAATTACGTTTGTAATGCATTTTGACAGAGCCTGCTGCGTCTGCGTTAGCAAAGAGAACAGGCTCGGATTCGAGCGAGCATTGGCCGACCGTGAGAGCTCCAAGGCGAGAGCCTTAAGCAGCGTCATGTGGAAGGTCGGCCTGCCAGAATCAGAATCATCCGCTTTCAATTTTCCAGATTGCTTCTCACAGTTATTCACAAAAGTGGAGGCTCCTTGGAAATACTGGACGCTGCGTTCGTCAACGTGGTCGGCCATCTGCTTCAGTACAGCAGTAGCCATGAGGGAAAACCTCTCAATGAGCTCCAGCACCAAGCTGTGGCTCGCTTGGTGAGACCGAGAAAAGTTCGACAGTGCTTCAGAGAAAGCAACAAGATCTAAAAACTGAAGCCCATCGTAGAAGGTTGGTCGTTTCATAATCTTCGCAGATAGGCTGAGAATCATCTTCCACCTTGTCAGTTGGACGTCCGTTGACGGATCGCATGTGTGTGAAGGCCGTTTGGCGAGTACCATCATGATATTTTCTCTTTGTGATCGGTCGAGCGCTTCCATCGGCGTGCTGGAAAGAATTTTCATCCACATCTGCCCTGTTTCACTAGGCCAGTTCTTTTCTTTGTGTCCTTTCTGCGATTCCTCGAGTGCTGCAATGATGCGATCTGTTAAGTGCTTTGTGACATTGACCTCGCTTAGATTGACTTCATTGCCGAGCAAGGCGTTCCACAATATCACGATGCCATCAGCGCTTGATTTCTCGGAGGAGAACGCATCCACCAGGGCAGGAGGAAGCGTTTTGGTCCTTGCAAAATAAAGTTTAGATAATCTGCTAGGCGCATTGAGCATCCAGCCGAGATATTGCTGGTAACCGGTCTGCTCATCAAATTCTGCATCCACGCCCTGGCTAATACTCGCGGCCATCTTCGTTCCCTCAAGAACACGGACAGACGCGATATCGGTAGATAGTCTCTTCATCCAGACTTCGAACAAGGCTGCCGGCTCTTCAACATGCGCCTCGTCGGGAGAAAAGAGGTCCCAGAACCTGCAACAGCATTTGAATGCCTCGTAGGATTCTGCAGTTAAAAGAGCTGACTTGCCGGCCGTTCTCGTTAGGCGCTTTTTTACTTTGTCCCAGATGTCACCACGTTCGCTTGGATCGATCCATGACACCGCCGCAGACACGACTCGCCACCGTAGGGCACAGAACGAAGACGAGGCCTTGAACCCATCCACCAGATCAAACAATTGGCGACCAGCGGTATTGACATACTGTTCACTGCGCAGTGATTGCGCAATCGTCGACGCAAACACTGAAAGCGCTTGCGGGTTAGAGACGGACGACTTCTCCTTCACCCAAGCAATTAGCTCGCCTAGGCGCTGCGGAGACATTTCTATTTCCAATGCGTCTTGAAGTGAGTCCTTCTTTGACCTCTCACCCCGCAAAATCTTGAACCAGGGCGAGTTTTGCTCGAGCTTTCGATTTTCGATTTCGCATAGTTGTTCGAACCAGAGACGCAAGAAGCCTGTGAGGTCACGCCGAGTGCGAAAACCATCTATCATGGCCTGAATGATATCCTCAATCGCCGCTGTGTCGTTCTGATTGTGCGCATCTTTTGCTATTCTCTCGCACACCTCCTTTCGCAAACGCATACCGTCATCGGACAGTTGGAAAACATCCGTTTCGCACTGGGCAATCTTGGCTACCAACGACCATTGAGTGTGGTTATCTTGGAGGCAATATTCTTGACAGATTAGACGCAAATCCACGACAGACACCGGCGAAGACCGTTCAATGGCCTGTTCCAGGACGCTTTGCATGATTGAGTTGCGATCAGATCGACCTCGAATTGCTCTCTCAGAGATCTGGAAGATTTGTTTGATCCACTCTGCATTGCTTTTGCGAAGCCCTCCTTTGGCCATATCTTGATAAGCAGTTGACGCGAAGAAGTACAAGGCTGGGACGGCCAGATGCGCCGTATCTTTGCATGATTGAAGAGCGGTCTGAAATGCCACAAGGTCTTGGCTGTTGACGAATGCAGCACGGCCCGGAAGCGCAAAGTTGTGGTACATGAAGCGTTGAAGGTCAGAAAGCCAGCTTCCCTTCAAGCTGCCTGGAACGATGGCCTGATTCGACGCTTTGAAGGCACCAAATTTTGCTGAAATGACCGCAGCAGGCTCAAAGATGTGTTCGGCAACTTGCATCACATCATCAGGTCCTTGCAGATGGAGGTCCCACATTGTGGTGATGACCCGAACCCAACTCTCACAATCCGTTGCCTGATCGCACACGTCGCTAGCCAATAGGTCTCGGCATATCCTTAAGGCTGGAGCAGCAATGTCCTTTGCAGCTTCGGCTGATGTACAAAACAGAGATTTGATATGTTCCGCTCCTAGCTTGTCTCGCGAAAACCTCTCGGTCGCACTGTCTAACCGATCTAGAAGCCTCTTCAGTGCAGTAAACAGAGCTTGTGCGGTATTCAAGCAGCCCTCTGGGCTTCGCAAATTTTTTATTGAACAGGTTTCAGTTGTCGATCGCTTGCGTTTGGAGAATGACGGCGAAGTCGTGGTTTCTGTCGGCTTGGCCACGTCTTCGAGCGTGTGCTGCAGTACTGAAACAAACTTTCGGTCTGCAAGAGATTTGGCGAGCGAGAATAACGGTATCCTCTGAAAAACACAATCGAGAATCGTCCAGGTTATGGGGTAGCGTCTCAATGTCTCGGCTGCATCAGCAGAACCATGCATGGATTTCAGAAGCCATCGCAGACTACTTTCTTCGGCGGCGTGAAAGCCATTGTACGGATTCGCAACGAGAAGGTTCCACAGCACTTGTAGATTTTCGCCATTTTCTCCTGGGCCATTCTGATCCAGACCCCTAACGGTCTTGATGAGATCCGTGTTGTTCTGCAGGAGGTCAGCTGTGACTTCTACCGCGCGGATGAGGGAGACCTTTCCATACCATCTTTGGATCGTTTGCTTTTTGCTGCCCACGCACCTTTGGAAAGAGATCAAGGATCCGACATGGACCAGATCGTACGGAGCTGTAACAGGCGAACAGACTTTTGAATGTTGCTCAACAGAAAACGGTTGCCAGCGCCTTTTGCCCTACGATGCTCGTACGAGGCCTATCTTGGTTCTCAGCTGAACCCCGGCCGATCCAAAAATTCCAAAAATTCTGCCCATGAGCTGGCCCACTTCGCGAACCGACTGGTCCCTCACCGCCCTCGGCATACCACGCCGACTGCTTTTCGTCACGACTCGACAGCACACGGTCCCCTGACGAAGCTGCTGATAGCTCGAAACGAGGATCATTTACATTGAGTCTGCCAGAACGTAAGTCGTCAAGGAGTTCCTCTCCCAACAGAAGCTATGAATTACTAATGTGCACCATGTTAGTGTCACAATGGCCGGATCTGCCCCCGCATCTGCGCCATCGAGCGCCATCTCCAGACCAGTCAGCGAGGCCCTCCTCAATGAGAAGGTATGGACGGCCCAAGATGAGTATCGATCTCGCACTGTTGTCTAATTCGGAGTGTCTTCTGCATCTAGTGGGACCGCTGCCTCTCGAACCTCATTGTCAAGTCTACCATCGGTCTCGGTTTCGGCGTCGTCTTTTCCGTACTTCTCTTCAAGCGACGAGCTTTCCCTGCCTTAATTGGTGCTGGCTTCGGTGCCGGCCGAGCCTACGAGGAATGTAACATCAATCTGAAGATGGCCGCTCGCGATCTCAAGAGACAAACCGCATAATGTGTTTTTCGATTCGAACAAAGTGGATGGACACCAGCGATCGAGGGCAGCATATTTGTATATCATGACGGAGGGAGAGCAATAAGAAAACGGCGCAAGCAACATAGACCACGGCACACGCTTTGCGGAAGAGCTCGGAAAGGCAGAAGGCTACATTATTAACCTCATCAAACAAGCATTTCAAGCTCTTATATACAGTGCATTGCATGCTTCCACCAACCGATGCTTATCCAAGTTCAGGGCTGCACGAACCGCACGAGCTTGTCATGGCTCATTTATGGCTCCAAGTCTTCAGGGTCTTGTGCTTCCAGATCGAAGCTCTCGTCCCGGTTTACAGTTTTTTCCAATCGTCTTGTAGCAGTTCCGAGTGTCTGCTCCCGTGCTGTACTGGAGGCGGACGACAGTGACGCGTCACGATTAGGCTCGTCAGGATTTATGCCCTCTAGGACTCGGCTGCCGACATATGGAGCCATTGCTGGCGTGATAGGAGTGTCTGCGACCGTCTGATATATACCATCCTCTTTATCTGGAATTTGCAGCGGTATCAAGTTCTCGAAGTTCGCAATCTCCCCTCTTACGTCTCCTTCGATAGGTGCGCTTCGTCGCCGGACAAGAAGGCATGAGTTCTCGTTGTCTTGATAGGTTCTCAACGGGCCAGCATCCCATCGCTCGCTCCATGACCCTCCCCATGCGGTGCCGTAATATGAAGTCTCATAGTGTGTCTGATGCGTGTCTGTGTGATCTGCGAGTGGCGAATTCGATTGTGAATGCTTGAGACTGACACAAACGAGTATCAGGATTGCCAACAGCGAGACAAGGATAAAGACCGCGGTTGCCAAAAGGATGATTTCCAATCTGCTATTCTCCAGAGTAGGACTCGGCTTCGACATCGGGATCTCCTGGGTTCGCGCGTGTTAATCGATAGGCCTCTCAAGCTTGATTTGAGATAGGAATCAGATGGTCGTGGCTCTGCCCCTCGAGCTATGTATTATAATTTATGATGCAGCACCGAGCACCTAGTAGTGGAATGGAAGCTGTCGCGTCCTCTCGGGTGTAATTTAAGGTATGGTATATGTCTATTTTCATGAGGTACAAGGCAATAGGGAATAGTATGTTTTCAGGGATATACATAGACGGCAGCAATCGTAGGTGGGCAGATGCAACGCGCGCATGCACCATGATGCCCAGCATTTGAACACCCATCTCTTGTTGAGAAACCTTCAAGGCGAAGCAAGAGCATCTGCGTACTGACTGACATCATTATCAGCTCCCCGCCAAGCAACGCCCGCAGTCAGTTCTAGCCAGTCATTCTACGCATATCAGTGTTGGTTAGGAAGGAACTAGGTATGTAATCAGCGAGGGATGCCAGCTGCCAGGAATTATTCTGTCGTGCCAGAAACGCCTACAAATGCATACCCTATATAGACCGAGTATTACACGGCGCACGATTTACTAGGGGACGCTTCAACTCAAGTCATTCTCGTTCCATTCATGATGGCCCCCGGGCCTCACCAAGGTATCTGTCCCTACGACGCGATGCTTCATACCATCACAATCCAGGCTGGTGCAGGCCTGACAAAAGCCGGCAAACGACATCTCAAAGGCTACGAGGAGATTCAAGTACCACAGTACCGAGTGCCAGGCACATGGTACTTCGTTCGACACGATCTTGCCCAATGCCAATACCCGGCCGGCATACGCAAAGGAAAGAAAAAATTTGTCGGAAACACCACCAAGTCGGAGAGACAGCAAAGACATCTCTCCGTCAATAATGAAACATCGGTCATGGAAATCCGTTACTCTGGCACGCAAATATGACCGGTAGCAAGTTGGCGAAATCATTACCGGTTGATTAATCGTGCATGAATGTGTGAAGAAGAAAAGGAAGAAAATTCAAAAGAGTCTGGGGTCCCGCGCGTACAATTAAAGGGAAAGGTCCATATTAGAGTCACGTGATGTGATCATAGGGTCCACAAAAACGAGCAGAAAACAAAATTCTCCCACTGCCAAATTTTCCCTCAGTTTTTATTCCTTTTGTCAAACACAAAAGTGACAAAACACTTTCACAGCTTCGCCCGGCACTTTGAGTCGTCGGGTTTTGGGCTACAAGTCTGACGGCTGAGACTAGAACCGGTCTGAATTCACGCGAGATGCATTCATCTCAATCAGGCTCACTCTGACGCGTCTTGATCATGGCGCGACGTCGGACTGTTCAGCACCTCACTCAATTGGGAGGTGATGACGACGATGTGTTTTTTTTTTGTTTCTATTCATTCTTGTCTCATTCTCTGGACAATTGCATCGTGACACACCCACAATTGCCTACACCTCGCTGCTTTCGATGCGCAAGAGTGTAACTATACATTTCGTTCGTACGTGGGAGAACAATCCAAGGTCTAGACAACCAGCCCGCTCCACCCTGAACCCATAGATACAAAGTGTGGCTTCAGGACTAGAATCGGGCAAACATGCTCTTTTATATTTTGTTATCGGCACGTATTTTCCACGCGGCTTACGTTTCTTTTGTCTGCACGTTGTGAACGTTTCTCGTGTATCCTGTTTTTCGTTAGCTGCACGTCAGGATGTTTGCTTTGAGAAGAACGAGTTGTTGCTATCGCTGTCCTCAAAGTCGCGCCTAGAATCATATCTCAGCTCGCAAATAGAGTCCACAACCATTCATCAAGGCAACGAAGAAGACAGCAATGGTGAACATTCTTCCACCCTAAATGGTAACGTCATGGCGGGCGTCACTAGGTACGGCTCCACGAAAAGTTGAACATTCACGAGAAGCGTACCTGTCGGTATCAGTTTCGGAACTGTACGCCATGGTGCAAGGCGCCGACATCAGAGACTAGCAGGATGCTCGAAACAATCAACATCGATTGCAAGTCCGATCAACATTTGTACAGCCTTTAATTAGATATCTCTAGACGTCCCTTCCCTCCCGGCCTTACCAATCTGTGATCACACAAAGTGGCCACTGGCCATCGATCAGAGGCAGCAGCAGGTCTATAGGTACTCGAGGAAACCTGGACACAAGTGCCAAAACTTTGTGTACAGTGCATCCGAGCGGGTAGAGAGCCATTGACAAAAGATGGTCATTGTGCAAGGCGGGTGTTGATGCGATATATCATATATAAGGGCCACGCCATTCATGTTTGCCCCCCAAAGATATACTCTTCGCTCGTAAATGACAGTAAAAACTTGGCCACCAGTCGCCCTGTGTACAGAAACGAGCTCTCAATCGGACGCGCACGCTCGTCCTCGTGTAGAACGATCTCGTCATCGGCGAGGAATTGAAGCTCTCGCCCTGCATGACTCAACGCTGCGTTAGTAACCACAGAACCGCATCGTATATGTAGATGCATTCACACACACACACACACACAATGTACGGAAAAGGTCATGAGGTCTTGCCGGGACTGGCTGGGGGGTACACGTACAACTCTCTCCATGAAACAACTCCCTCAATCTCCTCACCATCCCCTCCGCCGGCCCATCCAAATCCCCCTGCTCCTCCCCCCCAGCACCAAACCCAAACAGCGGGTTAAAGCACCTAGTATTCACATCCCGCGCATGCGTCTGATAGATGGCATGAAACTGATACGCAAACTGCTTAAACGGCAGATTCTCCAGCTCCCGGCAGACATTCCGCGTAAAATCCCCTCCGTACTGCGGCGGCGCCGCATTCCGCCGATTGATCTCGTTTTGCGACAAGGCAAAGTTCCCGGCCGTCGTCTCCACGGCCTCCATGAAGAGGCAGAGGACGAGAAAGGCTGCCGTGCAGGGCGCCCATTCCCGGCGGTGCTTCTGTTTGAGAACTTGGGAGAAGGTGTCGAAGAGGTGCTGCATTTCGCGCATGATGAGCTCGTCGGTGAGGGACTTTATCTGGCGAGCGAGGACGCGGGGCGTGATCCAGGGGGTGTTTTGGTGGGGGATGAGGCCGGAGGGTTGGAGGGTGAGGATGGATTTGTTGGTGAGGCAGAGGTGGCGGGTCATGATGTAGTGCATGGCGTAGATGGAGAGGGCGCGCTTGACCAAGCATGACTGTGAGACTCTCAGAGGTTAGATAGATAGCTCTTCTTCTTTGTTGTTTCCTTTTCCTGCTTCCCTTTTTGCGTCTTTCCGTCTTTCTTTTTCTTCTTCTTTTTTTCCCTCCTGTTTCTCTTTTTTTACACGGGTTCTTCTTTGTTTGGCTTGCGCAGAGCCATGAACCGTGTGGCAGGCGTCAGAAAGGGGGACGAAAAGATATATATAATAAACTCACATCAGATTGTTTCGCATACGTCTGCACAATTTCCAGAATCTTCACCGGCAGCCGCGTACTCCTCAGCGAATCCGTAACCTGCTCTGAAAAACACGGCTCCTGAATAATCGCCTGCACATACGCCTTGATCCTCTTCCGCAGAACGTCTCTCTCCGCCGCGGTCTTGAACTCGACCCCCAGGGGCACACTCCCACTAGCTTGAATCTCAGCTCGTCCCCCCGTGGGAGTCAAGTGCCAGTGCTGCAGCACCTCACACGTCTTTGCCGTAAAGACCTTGGCCTGCACGCTCAATACGGCGCTGAAGCTTAGCCCAGAAAACAATTCCACCTCGCAGACCTGCTGCTTCTCCTGCTCGTCCACCCCCCGCATGCTGGACCACTCTTGTATATTGTCTCTCAGAAACGCAGCCATGGCCTCCTTTTTAAAGTGCGAGCGAATGAAGTCCGGGAACAGCACGGGCAGGAAATCCTGGAACTGCCAGCACATAACCTGGGGAACATGCATCATCAGCCGTTTGCAATGCTGACAGGGCCGCTCCTTGTCGCATTTGACTTTGCGGTGCTGGCAACAGAAACAGGCGCCCACACCGCGGACCAGAAGGGCATTCTGCTTTGCCTCGTGAGCTAGGGGGCCTTTTCTGCCGCGATGGGAGGCGTGCATGGCTTCGAAACACTCAAAGGGGTTGGGCCGTCCGGCCTGAGCATGCATGGAGTCTGGCGTCATGATGACGAATTTGCTGTATGTGCTTGCTTTGCGCTTCTCTACTTTGCCGGTCTTGACTTTTGGTATGGGGAGGGGTGCTGTCAAGGACGAAGATGATGTATAGGATGATGACACTTCGGGCTTGACGGCTGGAGATTTTCGCGGCGAGGATACAGAAGAGGTGAAGGGGGTGTATACACTCCACTGAGGTGACGTGTTCAAGTCATCGAACGACATCCTCTGTCCCGAGGTCATATTCTGGTTGTCGATATCCCGGGGCGCCACGGTCAATTCATTCGGCGCGAATAGAGGCTGAATCGTCATCGAAGCTTCCTCTGGGAGGCCGACCAGAGAGGTAGACGACTGATGCATCGAGGACACGAGGTTCGTCTGGAAGTTCATCATCTCTAGGAGCGGGCGCCGTCGAGGAACGGGTACGTCAGCTTTACTCCGTATATTCCCAGATCGAGGGAGCAAGGATTCCTCTACAGCCCAAGGCCGCAAGTGACTCTTCTGTTCCCCATCAAGATCTTGGGCTCCCTCTCCGAACTCACCATGCGAATCCTGCTGCAATTCTCCCTGCGTGAACGGCCTCGCTGTCCCCGAGGACATGAACGCCTGGGGCGTCAACAACGATGCCACTCCCGACCTCACCGTCGGCCCCCACCCCATTGTGCTGCTTGAATCCGGCCCCGAAGCCACCACCCCCGGCACCGAGCTCCTCATGAAGTACTCACTCTGAGCCTCACCAAGGTCCGTAAACATTTCGCCCCCAGGCAACGACGTCGTCCCCTCCCTGTCCCCCAGCAGCAGCGGTGACGACACAGACGACACCTCCGGTGGCGTCAACCGCGCAGGATACCCAACCAAGGCATACCCATTCAAGCTGTCACTCGCCGGGCTGGAAAGAAACCCCACCGATCCCTGTGCGGATGCACCGCTGGAGAACCCATCAAGTTGTTGCCATGATTCGTCATCCCCGGTGGTATTAGAGTCAAAGTTGAAATCAAAGTCAACATCAAAGTCAAAGTCAACCCCGAAGTCGAGATTATCAAAGCCAAATTCAAAGTCATTGGTTAACGAATGTGGTGATGTATTGTTGTTGTGAGAAGTGACGGATGCCATGATCGGTCTAAAGATCCAGAAAAGCTCAATGATATGTTTCCAGAGAAACCCGATCGCTCATAAGATGACGCTGTCTTCTTGGGAAACCAGAAAGTATTCCTTGTAGACGATTTATTTCGACAAAGGGCAGCTCAGCTGGCTTCTGCGGTCGTGGTGAGGAATTGAAAAAAGCGCTTCGTGAATCGTGATACCGTTTGTCGCATCAGCCGGTCCTGATGTCCCGTCGTCCCTTGCTCAATCAACAGAGAGTAGGTACCTGTTCATGACCATTTCAATTTCAGTCTTACTCTGACGCTGCCTCCTTTGCAAAGTCGGATACTTTTGAGGAAACTCCTCTGGCAGCACCCGGGAGAGAGGAATTACGTTTTGCATCGTAATCAACAATGGCTCAGAAGGGCGGGGGAGTCTGGGAGTTGATATGGTCCATGGAAAGGAGGCCCCTCAAGCTGGAGGTGTGGTTGCGCAAGTCGCCTTACAAAGAGGCAATTCAATTCCGAAGTTCGGTGGAGCGCATGGCGCTAAGCCAGAATGGAAGACCGAGCATTGGATGGCAGGGATGGGATTGGGATGGGGATAGATAAGAGTAAGCACGCTGCAGTGTGCACAAGCGGGCTGAGCCAGTGGCTGGGTCTCACACAGTGAATTCCAACGTCTGATATGTGATGTTGAGCACGGTGATAAAAGGCCAGGCAAGGTAAGACGCACCGAGGAGTTCACCGAGCGACCTCACGCAAAGCTGATCTAGCACCTAAATGACAGGGAGTAGTCTGATTTCCGACGTATTTTTACCCAGAGAATCACCGTCAGCAAGAGTATACAATCTCAGTGAAAACTTAGTTCCGAATTTCATTATAGTGTAAGCTGTAAATGGCCAATGACAAATGACAAAACAATATTCTGCAATCCTGTATAGCACACAGCTTTGTGCAGCCAACTCATTCCGCAGATCTGACTTCGTACCTGCCAGGCTGCCTGCGCCTTCTTCCAGTCTCCAGACAACCGCTCCAGATATGTAAGTACAACGTGTGTCCAATAAGACACCAACCAGAAACACAGGTGACAGTGCTGCAAGGTACAGATCCCTCAACAGAACCGATGCTTTCAGATTATGCTCCACCAAGAGCACATTATAGAAAAAAGGCACACGCCAAGTAGACCAAGAAGACCGGCGTGAATACTGCACCATCATATAAGAAAGAAAGGGCGAAGGAGAAGGTATAAGAAAGAAACAAAAGACATGGCCAAATCCTGGCTGCGCACAGGACTTTGACGTAAAGCATACCCCTTAGCAACGGGCGTCTCAGCCGTGTAGGAGTGTTCAAAAAGATTCCCCAAAAAGATACACAGGTACAAAAAGACTAACGAGACGTCATCGTAAGGCATATCATTCTTCTCCATGAGGATGTAGAGTGTCGCATTGCCCCCATTTCCATAGGTACATGGCTGCGTAGCTGTATCAAATCAAAACAACAAGAAACATGTTAGAAGGGGAAGGGAGAAGGCCTCAAAAGGGCCCGACTGTTGTTCCTTCGCATCTCCGGTCCGATGCATGATACGAAAAATCTCTTCGTTCTGGGGTCGATTTCAGCTCGGATTGTACCGCACAAGGGCGATGTGCTGTAGTTTTTTTCAATTCAAATATACGTGGTCGTGGTTGTCGACATGTTCAGGATCGGAAACGCCTCTTTGTGCGCTCTTGTATCCTGCTCTCTGTGTCAATGTACAGCCGATCGAGGTAGTCCATAGCCGATGCGTCCTTGAGAATCTTGGCGACCTGAATCCCAGCAGAGATGAGCTGCAGAATGTTCCGATCGTCTTTCAGCGGACGACTCTGGTGCTTGGCGGCGTGGCGCATCTCTAACGAGTTTTCTAGAATGGTGACAAATTGTTTGATCTGTCCGTTGTACAGCACTCTGGCGGGGATGCGTCGCTTAGTAGCCAGTCTCTTAAGCAGATACACCCATTCGGTCCACTCTCGGTCCTGTGGCCGTTCTACTGGCCTCATATCCTGGGTGAGGGGAATGGGAAACTGGTACTTGGCAACAAAGTCAAAGGCGCACTGTGACAGTCGGTCGTTGACTTGGGTCAGCACGGTATCCTGCTCCTGGACATGGAGGTTGGTGGGCAGATGTGGTAGCTCCCGTTCTTGCATATCGATCACCTCCTGAGGCGGCCGTTGCAGGAACTGGTGAGGGCCGTCGAATTCGTCCCGATTTGACGGCCGACGCTGTGACCCGCGCTTCCCACCAGATCGGGGCTTCTGGTTCGGACTGCCCAATCCCATCATAACGTTATCGACAGAGAAGTCAGACAAGCTGGGAGACGCGACGATGTCTTCGAGCGATCCGGTTGGCGAGTAACGTTCATGATTGTCCCAGGACGCGGCTTTGGCAGGGTTCTGGTATGCACCCACGGCCGGAGCCATTGGGCCCATGGACGTCGCGCCTACCAGTTGTGGGCGAGAGACATAGTTGTTGGAACCTGATGAGGTCTCCGCGCGTGAATGATAGCCGATGGCTGCGTTTCTGGGCACGATAGCCGTCTGGTTATATGAGCCATTACCACGGTGACTGACGCCGCTAAGGCCAAGATTAGTCCATATTGTTCATAGAACGATGTACTGTAGGCCAGTTCAGATGTTCCCGGGCTCTGCGTCTTACTGGGGATGAGGATAAAATGCATTGCCAAATCCAGTACCATATCCAGTGCCAAATCCAGTACCAAAGCCAGTACCAAAGCCAGTGCCAAAGCCAGCGCCGGCATAGGGATCGGCTAGTGCACTGCGCGCATAGTTAGTACGATGGAACATTGTGTGTCTCACACCGCTTGTGACCAACGCCGCACCTCTGAGATTTGTTCCACGGATCTCTGGCGGCGACAGAGTTGGTGTAAGCCAATGTAGATGGCGGCATCTCTCCTGGAATCATGCTGTAAAAGGAACAATCGAGAGAAAACGTCTCCCGCGCGAATGAATCCAGCAATGCTAGTACAAGCGAGGGAAGGAGAGCGAGCAAACGCTTGAAGCAGACAGACGCGAATTAAGGAAAAGAAAAAAAGGGTTCCCAGGTACAGTGAAGCTAGCGGATGGCTCGTCTCCACGCAACACGCGATGTGTTTGATGTCCAAGGAACGGGCAAGTCCGGTCTTGTTCATGCATAGACTTCAAATCCGGGCTAGTCCAGTACAGAAGTCTCGGAGAAATGAAAATTCCAGTGGGCTTGGGCACCGCATGAACCCGATGACAATCCCGGGAAATAACGCCTGGCGGCTTGCTAGGAGCGGTGTGATCTGACGAAGAGCAGGTGACCAAAAAGAAAGTCCACATGCAGCGACCAAGTCGAGAAATGTGGCCGCTCGGGGCCAGACACAGGCACTAGATTTAAGTGCAAGGCAATCCGTACGTTATAGTCCTGGATGATTTGGGATATCCCTCCCGGCTGAAGTCCGTCTCGGCAGCACTTCTGCGACGGCAACAAGCCGAGGGGATGAAAAGTAGAGAGAGACACGTCACACAGCCGCCTATGTACAACGGGATGACGTCGTGTGGACTTTGGACCAGACGATGGGGATCGGACTGCGTGCCGAGGCGGAGGGGGCTGGGGAAGAGGACAGGAAGGGTAGGTCAGCGAGGGGTAGCAGCCGAGAGAGATACAGCACGTTATATGTCCCATCGTGAACGGCCAAGCGCCCCCAAGATGAAGTGGACATGCACATGCCCGTGCAAGGCGACGAGGGAGACGGGAGACGGACGGGAGACAGGCAGACGGAGAAAACAGGCGAGACAGGCGAGACAGGCGAAACAGGCGAAACAGGCGAGACAAGGCAGAGGAAGCAGGAAGGGCGTATCAAGACAGGGCGGGCGGGTAGGGCAGAGCAAATCCTGGTGCTGGTAGGTATGCGCTCCGTACGTAGATTGGAGATTGGCATTCTGGCATTCTCGCAGCCTGGCAGCCTGGCAGCCTGGCAGCCTGACAGCCTGACAGCCCTGTGGTCGTGGACCAAGCAGCAGGGAGTCCAGGGACCGAACTTCAGGGCCCAGGATCCGTCAAGCGGCAGCCGAACTGCGATGCGACCCCTGCGACGATTGACGTGATGCATGACAAGAGGCCAAATGGGCAAATGACAAGAGGCGCAAATGTCCGGCGTCTCCATGGTTATGCAGCCGGTGCATGCCTTAGCGTGAGCCCTGCGGCCCCTGTCCTGGCCAATGGCTGGTGGGTCCGTCCTGGTGGGAACTTCGCTGACGGAACTCTGGCCAGTGCAGTGCAGTGGTGACGAGAATTGCTGTTGCTGTAATGGACTTGCTGTGCATATGTACTCCGTACCGAGCAATGGATGCTGAACCGACCGAATTAACTTCTACTCCGTATGTACAACATGCTCCGTACATAGGTACTCACTCGGAACTTCATTCATGCAATCATTGCATAGGTACATATGTATGTACATAGCTGCTTATGTGCTGCCTTGTCCGCGCTGCGCCGCCTGCTGTCGCTGGCACTCGGGAGCCGAGGGTTTGCTGCTGACTCGCTGCTATCGTGATTGTCAGCATCTACTCCGTACGGTCTACGGAGGACGACTCCGAAAAACATTGCTCGAGCCAAGCCACTAGAGCTTATCAGTACGCGCTAAGATAAGGACCCCTGTCAATAGTAAATCCTAGTAAGCTGCTTTGTAGCTTTGTACATTAGTTGTGTGGCGAGTCTACACAGCTACTGTAGCG
>QEQW01000195.1:0-41407 GCA_004016085.1 Claviceps quebecensis
AACTTAGCTCTTTAGTCAAATATACACCCACCATGTGCCCCCAAATTGCTTAATAAGTTTTAACTTTTGCCTAATGAAAAGCGAAAGAAAAAAAAATGCACGCTTTGGCCTTTCTGCTTGCACATGATTCGCGTACCCGTCTCTCTGCCATCGCAGCCGAATAGGTACCTACATAGGTAGAATCTAGATGGCGACCTCTGTCCATATTACGAGCAAGAACGTCACCTTGATGATGGAGGGAAAAATGGCTGCGCTGCGTTGCGGATCTTGGTCGCCATGTTTGCATTTTTTTCGAGACACCAGGCGGGGTGCGGACCTTAAATTCAGCGACGGGTATATGTTGGCTAACATGAGCTGTTTTGTACTTTGTGTCCTTCACCGTGCTTTTTATACGGTGTTAATGACGCGGTGCATAGTAGCATTGTGCTTTCATGTACTGTCAGTGAGGAACAAGAGAGAAAACCTGACTTTGGAAGACAGAGTGAATGTAAAGACTACCGCCTTATGCTGTTGTTGTGGTCAAGTGTACATTTTCTAAGTGCGAGAGCGTCCATGGGCTCTGTATCAGTACAGCCAGCCAACTCGGGTGTTTTTACCTAGCTTCTGATTCCTCACCCTTCTTCACATGACGTGGCATGGTGTGATGTGTGATGGTTTGACCTCAACTGCACCGTTGTCCAAGTTCCGACAGTTACGCCGTGCTCTCTTCTCTATACGGAGCAGCTGAGTCCTTTTCTTTTGCCCAACTTCAGACAGCTACGCCTCTTTCCCCGTCCCCGTCCCGGACACAAGCAGCACTACACTCCCCAACTGCCTCCGCAAATCCTCATTATTCACATCATGCGTATCCTCCACCTCCCCCCACTGCGTCGCCTGCCAATCCACCTCAAGATTCACCATCTTAGCTGCCTTCTCCACGCCAAACACGCTCTCATCACCCCCTTCACCAGGCCTCCTCGCCGGGCCCTCTGTCCACTCAGCCAGCAACCGCGCCGCCGCCACGAGACTCTTCCCCGCCAGCACAGCCCGCTCGAGACCCGCCATCTCCCACGCCGTTAGCCTTGATACCCATCCCTGAACCACGTCGCGCACCCCATCTTCCTGTTTCTTCGGCAAGATGGCATGCCCATCCAGCACGGGCGCCAGCTTAATCCCCGGCCATACATGTGTCGTCATGAACGAGACGATCTCCTCAGCCGTACGCTTCTGCACATCCCGCAGCGATTCCCCCGCATCGTTCCGTATATCGAAATCTCCCGCCGGGGCCGCCCAGCAGAGCAGCGAGTCCGTATCGAGATAGCGCATCACAGTTGTGGTGATTTGGTCACGGATTTTGACAGCGCCGGGTGTGTTGTCCGCATCGGAGGCCTGGATATCGAGCGCGCGGCTGACGAGGCCGGTCAGCGGGATGAGATGATGCTTGGTGGCCTGCATCGTGGAGGTAAGTGAGTCCCATTCTAGGGCGATGGCGAAGGCGAGGGCTGGTTTTGAAATGGGAAGGGATATAATTTCTTTGGTTTGGGCGTGGCGGAGGGGTCGATTGTCGAGGCAGATTTGGAAGGCTCCTTTTTGATCATAGTCAGTTGCTTTTCTTTTACTGTATCTGTATGCTTTCTACTTCTCGGTCCATCTTCCCTCTCCTCGTTTGTCAAATCCCCGCGAGTATCGAAACAAGGGGGGAGGTGAGATAGACAGAAGAGAAGAATGCTGCTGCTTTATATGGTGGGGTTTCGTTGTGCTATTGTGCTGCCATTGCCGTACCATCGACTTCCGACACTGTGACTTCCTTCCAGAATCTCTTGCGCAAGGTGGTCGTCTTGCCGTCTTGGGCATTTCGAATCACCTTGACTTGATTCAACATGTCGGCCTGTCTGCGCCGCCGCTCGATTCGCTCGGTCATGTTGCGCACTGTCGGGGTCGGCGGCTCGGGTGGCGGACCAGCTCCCAGTGTGGGAGCGACGGTGGCGGCTTTGCAGGCCGTTGTGTGCATCGCCCGGCACTGTGACTGTGATGATATCACGGTGCGTGAGAGAAACCGCAGGGGCAATCGGGCATTGGGCCGCATGGTGGATGGTTTTCTCGGGAATTGCCTTGCGAACGTGATGCCGGACGGAGATGCGTGTCGCGACTGTGGAATGGAGGTGCCGAACTTTTCTGGGTTGGGGATCCGAAGTTAGGAGGTACCTACCTAGGTACCTACCTACCTGTAAGTTGTAACTGATCAGGGCCAGGGGTGGTGCAGTCAACTGACCCAATTACGTTGACCTGAGCCAATCATATCTTCATTAATAACTCGGCATTACGCATGTACTTTGTACCTTTGTACCGACTTCCGAGTATGTAATAATAAGGCCTACTCCGTACATAACTTATCATCCCGACCGACGTGAATTAATTTCTCGGGAATATCAATAGCGGCTACTCTCCCTTCGTTGTAGCAGTAGCGCCATCGTACCATTGCCGTGCCAACGTGCCTAGGTACCCTTTCTCGTGCAGAGGCCGTTCGGGACATGCCTCATTCGAAAAGGCGTCAAAGTCGCAATGTCCCCCACTCGTCAATGATACAGCACAATCTACCCGGACTCAATTCCCAAACCTTACAATTAGGGTCTCTGTAACGATAGGGAAACAAAAATTGGATAAGAGAAGAATTAGATGCAAAAGGAAAGAAAAGAAGAAAGAAAAAAACCCAATGACAATGTTGGCATCTAAGACATGGACTCCATATGACACTCGGGTCCATTAGCATCGTCATTCTTGTCATCAGCCAAAGGGCTGCAATCGTCGTCGTTCTTCGTCGTTTGGTCGTTTGGTCGTTATATAGGCGCTTGGATACCCCGCTCGCAGCGCCGTCTTGCTAAAATTAATAACTCCGTCTCCCTCCATGCCAGCCGTTCCATTCATCACGGCTTGTAAGCATATAGTTCTTGAAATATTAGGAACAACGCTGTATTATGCATGCCGAATCAAGTTCGCCTGGAGCTTCTTCGGTGTGAGTCCAATACAGCTTGGGTGTGGAGCGAAATGCAACCCAGTCAGGCGCTGCATGCATCGCTGTGGACGCGGACATAAGGGTTGCTGAAAGACCGCCGTAACTCCTGGTTCAACGCTTTATGACCGCTCGTGCTCCCATGATTCGCTTGCTGGCATCTTGTAAATTATCGCCATGGTTCATCATAAAATCCCCGAGTCCTTCAGGGCGTTGTTCAAAATGGTTTCTTTGACGGCAGCAAAAACTAGTCGGATATTGGACGTGTCCGTGGCTTGCGTCAAGCTGCATCAGGCGTCAGTCAATTTCCCGCCAAAAGAAGAAGTGGTATAGAAGATCTGGGTTTGTTCCGATACTTACTGCGGGTACAAATTCAAGTGCGCGCGATTCACTTGGTTGAATCGCCACAGCAAATACTTGGCTGCTTTGTTGACGTCATTTCCGCCCGAATAATCGGGAAAGTAGTTCGCCAGCGGGGATCGCACCAACTTCTGTTTGAAAATGTCCACCTTGTTGAGAAACAGTATGATGCTTGTTCTCATGAACCAGCGAGAGTTGACGACAGAATCGAAGAGCAACAGGCTTTCCATCATCCGATTCTGGTGCCGCCATTGTAAGCAGACTGTCATGCGTGAAGGGAAATGTCATGGCCCGTCTCACCTGGCTACTCTCTTCAAGCAGTACTTGGTCGTACTCTGAGAGCGCGACGCAGAAAATAATAGACGTGACGTTTTCAAAGCAGTGAATCCACTTCTTCCGCTCGCTACGCTGTCCACCAACATCAAACATGCTGCAAATACACACACATTAGCCACAGACGACACACATTTCATATATATGAAGAATGAGAGATGGCCATGTCTGAGTCCCACGCACTGTATGCTAAGTTGGCCCATTTGAAACCGTGTCTCGTATATGCCAGTGGTTTTCGTTCGAGCTCGCAGAACATCCATCTCACTGGGGAGATAATCTACAGCGACTATTCGCATGACCTCTTGGAAGAAGCTGCATGGTAAAATGGTCAGACGTTCAGTAACGAAAATGTGCATTCCCCCGAGTTTACTTTATGTTGCACTTACTACTCTGCTGAGTCCA
The DNA here is from genome assembly GCA_004016085.1 of Claviceps quebecensis. Lineage (NCBI taxonomy): Eukaryota > Fungi > Ascomycota > Sordariomycetes > Hypocreales > Clavicipitaceae > Claviceps > Claviceps quebecensis. The sequence continues at coordinate 4,085 of QEQW01000195.1, forward strand.
TCAGATAAAATTCGGTCTGGTGCTGCATCAACTGGTCCATGGCAGGGTCCGCCCACAACGACTGGACAGCAACACCTACTTGAGGATCGATGCGGGCTTGAGGACCAGATTCGGCTTGATAGGATAGAAGATAGTCTACGTGGCTTTTGTTTCCCCCCATTTGCGGCCTGATGCCAAACTGCTCCATGGCGGTTATGACAGCCTTGGCACACTCAACGAGGTTCTTAAAGACGGTGGGCCGGTAGTTGTATAACTCGTCCTTCGAATAGCCCTTGAGATGGATGATCTTCATTTGCTTGACGATAGTGGACTTTCCACTCTCACCGGATCCTGTCGGCAGAAGCGTCAGTTATAAGTATTGGGACAGTTCAGAATAGCTTGCCTGGAAAGCCGTACCTAACAACAAGATCTTGCATTCTTTGCGCAGTCGTTTAGAATCCTCCTCAATCACTTTATCAATGGCTTGGCTCTTTTTCTTTTGCTCTGCCTCCTCACTACTCGAGCTCATGCAACCCCCCATGGTGGAAGGCCGTGCAGCTCGGCGCTGCGGCTATGGCGCGAATCGATAGCCACAAGATGACCTAGGAACTATCGGAATCGATGATCGGCAGACGTTTATTTACACTGCGTAGCTCCACACGCATGGCAGCCTATGCGTATGTACACTATCGAGGCCGAATGTGCGGACAGACGTGGCAAGCTGCTCGGACTATCGGCAGCAAGGTGGTCGTTGGTTGCAGGACGGTGAATGTGTAAGTGTCGCTCGAGTCCCGGACGGCGATCTGGCAGTTTACCAATAAATAGGTAGGCAGTTATACTCCCAGGTTCTACCGCAAAGGTTTGATCGCTCGGTCGTTGGCCCTTTGCTCGATCGCGCGCCGCGCCGTGCTGCTCTGCTTGGCGAGGCCGCTCGTCACCGTTCACGGTCGGGTGGGCAGGGAAGAGGCAGCAAGCAGGAGGCAACAGTACGCATGCAGTGCGGCGGGATTGGTTCGGAGAGCAGTCTTGACTCTTGATTCCTTTCAACGTCGGCTGAACCGTGTTGGTGTTCAAGGCGGCCAGGACGAAGTCACTGTTCACAGTCTTGACCGAGTTGACGAGGTTGAGCGAGTGCTTGACTGGGGCAAGATGAACCGTGAACAGCCCCTCGTGGGTCTCTGTCTTGCGGGGGTACCTTCTTCTACGAGAGCTACTCCGTATGTACATATGTTGCATGTACTCCGTAGGTACCACATAGGTGCCTCGCGAGGCGCACGACCAAGCAAGGCACCTGCGTATACTTACGTACAGTACCTATACATGTACAGAGTACCTACAATAAGGCACAAAGGTGTCGTCTGGCTGAACACAACAAGCTGGGGCATGAAGCTGCTTGGTAGTCGTCGAACAGGACAAGCGCTCTTCCTACAAGAGCCAGTCATCAGATATGTACAGAATAGGTACTCTGGAGTCTCTGTACAGAGTGATACATGCGGGTGGTATCGGTATGGGACGCAGGGTAGAGACGGTGGGCGAGGCGGATGAACACAGCTGTCAATTGGCTGTCAAGCTCAACTACGTCAACCGGAGCTCCACCTGCGCCCAGGCGACTGGGAGAGCGTTCCCCCCAAAATGCACAAAATGCAGGGTGTCAGGACTCAGGAGTCAGGACTCAGGACTCAGGAGTTTAGGATGCAGGATGAGAATGACGAGCAGTGCACATTGGTCCTCGTCGCCGAGGGCATCTGTTTGATCCATGCCGAGCCGTGCATTGACGTGACATTCTCTTGTTTCTAAACAAATAAAGGAGCGGCGAGGAGCGTACAAGGGACGCACGAGGATGGTGGCTGATGAAGTCGATCGACTCGTTCTCTTCTTCCTGTCATTGATTGAGAGTTCAAACAGCCAGGCGGGCGCTTGCGGGCGCACCGAACCAAGCTGCCATATAGAGGCATGGAAGCCGAGGGAGTCAAAGGAGCTATACATGTGATATATCAAAAAGGCGATACATTACTTTTCTTCGTTTCTCTCGGACTCGGGCGCCACGCGGGATACTGGACCCTGGACGCATCGTCAGGCTTCGTTGTCGTTTCGTATGTATATTGTACAAGCATGCAACCATGGAGTGCCTACGGAGTACATACATGATATGTATAATAAGCGACGACCAAGGACGGGCCCAGCCGCGTCGATTACTCGGTGTCCTTTGTAGGCAGACGTACGGAACAATGACGAAACAACGACGAGGGCGTGTCTCAGCATTTCGGAATTCGCTGTGAAGCTCAAACGTGCGCTCGTGATCATTAATAATAACTCCCCCGTGCCGCGGATGCCGGATGCACCGTGGCGCCATGCCAGATCACAATGCTGATGCCCTTGTTGGTCGCCGGAAGCTTCTTGTCTGGTTAGGTACCTACCTATGTACCTATGTAGATGGATGCATGAAGGAGTGCATGAACAAGGCGGTTTATAAGATTGTTCCAACGATAAAATATCACCACTACATACTCCGTACAGGTCACTGTTGTCCTGTTTGGAACTTTGGAGAGACCAGTCACCACTGACCAGTGCCTCGTCTTCGTATTCTCGCAAGCTGAGGGCTGAAGCAGGGCACCCCGGCGCCCCGTCCGACAAGTTCAGGGCTGCCACGTGGTCAGGAATACTGTATCCGCTCGTTTGCTATGGCGTTGCTTTTCCCCGTCTTCTTCCCTTCGTTCGCCTCTTTCGCCCTCGTTGCTCAGTCGAGCAGGCAGGGATGGTCAAAACAACAGCCACGCTGCAAGGTTGCTTCATTTCCTCGTGTGGGGACTCGGCTCCCAGTTCCCGGGAACGACTCCAACAAACCCTTGGAGACTCGGGCCCTTGGTTGAGAAGAAAGGCGCATCGAATGCAGCGATACGGAGTAGAATGAGAAACTTTATTCGTGCCTGGCGCCCAGTTCGTCTCAACGTCTTCATTTCTGTTGTCCCCTGCGAGAAGTGTCAAGCAGCGGCATACCAATCTATGCAGGTACTGTACACATCTACCTACAACCTACCTAATGTACCTTGGACCTACCTGCCTGCCATGCAATTTACCTCGTGCTCTGTACTCCGTACTCCGTGCAGAGTAGAGAAGCTCTCTATTCAAGTCCTAAAGCCCGAGCTCTTATCGCACGATGTACCGCAAGTACATAGTCAGGTTCAATAAAGAGGAGCTACAGACTAGGTACCTGCGTGCTGGGCTGGAGTCGTATTATTAGCCATGCGACGGAGCTGCGCAGTCAGTGCTGTAGCCTGTATGTAATAATCATCGTATGTATGTATGTATGTATCATGTATGTATCATGTATGTATCATGTATGTATGTAGCCTGTTGCAAGGAACGTCCGCCGAGAAGTCAGACATATAGTCATGGTGCTATTTCAGTGTCTCGGAGATCAAGATGATCGTGGCCTCTTGGAAGTTGGAGGCGTACATTTGTCGTGAATATGTACGCGGGAGCAGTCGGTACATAGTATGTAGGTTAGGTACTTAGAGGGCAACTCTTGAGTGGACATAACTCTTCTCCTCCGCCCGGCGACGACCCAAGGCGTTTCGTGGATCAACGGCCCGGGCCGAGTTGGTTGGCTTCATCCATAATGAGAGTCAGAGGACGTCCAGTCTGGGGCCATGGGGAGATGGGCCCGATGGTAAAGGATGCCGGAGTTGTCGGACGAGTATCATGGATCGCAGGCATGTGACAGTAATTTCGCGGCACGGATATGCAGCGCTGATGACAAGCTTGACCTGATGTGGTGAAAAACTTAAACACGGGCTCGAGACAAAAGCAAGTTGGAGTGCAGGATAGTGAGCCCTCCCGGACCAGGTCGACAAGCAAATGCAACCAAACATCAAATGCAACCAAACATATCATGTAATGATGCGAGGGAGAAGCTCCGTGATACAAGAGAGAAGAACGCCCAAGCTAGCGCTTCTATCTTCTGTCATCTCACCATGAAGATAACTAAGTACACCTGGCCGCCTTCCTCATCATATCACAAAAAAAGCTTCATCTGTGTAGGGCAACCCATCAATGCTGCGCCGCGCGCGGAAGTGGCGCACGTGATGAACAAAGATGAAAGGTGGAGACGGTTTCGAGAGCTCCCGAGCTGCTAGCGTGCCGCGTGTCCACTGGACCACTGCCACCAGTGCACCACTGACCAGTGACCACGCAATCATGACCGATAAGCCGCCGCTAGATGCCTTCAATGCTGCCCCTGAATTCTTCGGATCCTGTCCAAACCATTCATGGCCACAGGCGTCGTCCGACTTCCACTTCAAGCGCACTCCTAGTCGAGCTGAATAGACCATGTCAGTTCATGAATTTCTTCTGTGTAGACAAGAAATCTCGGTCTCCTAGAGGCCGACAGAGCCTCGCCCTCGATCAGCTGCATCGCCATTCGACACGAACAGACACATCAAACAGCTCCACCGCATTTGACACCTCACCTTGCATGCTTCGCGCGACATTCGACAAACCGACTGGCAGACAAGTTACAACATAGGTACTACTGCGAAGCTCTCCCGCTTTGCTGTATTTTCAATTGCCACGCTGTCAGCTGTCAATCTATCGTCATTGGCCTGTCGCTCCAAGTCGTACGGCCCTTCGACCTACCCGGCTCGGTAACCAGGTCAATATCTCGCCATTGATTGTCTTGCTCCGCGCATTTGTGAAAGACATCCGACGCTCTCGCTGCATGCGCAATCGAGATATATACGGTCTATCACCTTCCGGTGTTCAGCTGACCTCTTCCTCGACCCAAGTACGATCATCGCATGGCGCTGCATGTCACAGACGCAGACGATATAATACAACAGTCTTCATTTGTAAAACTTGCAGACGTATAGACTGATAGAATTGGATCGGAAACGATGGCGGTCGATGAGAAAGATACCTGCAGCGACACAAGCGCGCAAAATGCGTCGGGTGTTCCGCCTCCGCTAACTTCGGTCTCCCTGACCGAGGATAACAGCTTGGGCAACAACGGATTCTCACCCTTGGTGACAGTTGTCGGATTTCATCACGCACGAGGACCCGAGGTCGAGAGTTGGTTTGGTGCTGGAGATGGCATCGATCCCGCCATCACGTACGACTGGCCGTTGCTGCCTTTTATGGCGTTGAGCGACGGCGCTCATGCGTGAGTGCACCTTGGCAAGGCAGCGTCGGTAGAACGGCTGGATCATGGACTGACGGGGAACATGCAGATCCGAGGAAGACTTTTCTTACTTTACCCTTTTGAAGCCTAAGACAGACTCGGAACCCGCCACGTCGCTGTTTGGAATCTCATGTACGAGACAACTCGACTCTTCGCAGCTGATCAACCGACCGGCGGATGTAACGAGATGCACCGTGCAAAAGGCTGTGGTAGTAATTGTCGACAGCCCGCAAGGCTTTGGAATGATGCGTGAGAGACTCAGCATCGTGACCCAGGCTTGGTTTGCGCAGCGCGAATTTACCGACACGGACATCCTGCGCCGCTTTCAGGAGAGCCTTGCCGATGAAAAAGCACGGGGTAGTACCCTGTCGGACGTCAGTGGACGGGACCTGCACCTGGGCATGAGCTTGCGTGAGCTCATTCATGAGTTTAAGTGGCAGGCTCTCGTGCTGCTGAAATGTTGTCTGCTGCAGCCCAAGGTACGAAGTGCGGTGGCCTCTGTGTGTGATTTGCGTCCTGAATGTCCCTGATACTAATTACCTCTTCCAAAGATGCTATTTTTCGGGTCCAAGTGCGACAGGCTTTGCATGGTCCAATTCTCTCTAATCTCTCTGATACCCGGTCTCATCCAAAATTTGCAAGACTGTGCCGACCCTGAGCTGCATAGCCACGAAGCCAAACTCGCCCAGCCCACCAGTCTGCAAAGCAGCAACCGAAGTTCCCTGCTGTCGTTTATGGGGCTGCCGTTGCAAATTTTTGGCAAAGTGTGTTCATGAAGCTTTCCGATTGAGCCCCCTGTTCATAGTGCTGCTGCTGATGGTGTACGATGAAATCTGACACTGACCAAACACAAAGGGCGGATTCTTTGGTCCTTATACGCCACTCCAACAGCTTGACATTTTAGCCGACTTTGGAACCAAATCCTACATCGTGGGCAGCACCAACTCGTTGCTTCTGCAGCAAAGGGACCGATACAGCGATATCCTCATCAATCTCGACGAAGACACCGTCAACATCAGCTCGCCCTCGCTCAAGTCGGCGTTAGCTCTGACTGCGGCCGATCGTAGATGGATCGACTTTTTGACTCACGAGGTAAATGAAACGTGGGACGAGGCCAACCCCAGCAGACCGAAAAACATGCAGTACGTGGGCAGCGAGGACTTTATTAGATCACAGTTCGAAGCGTACTTGCTGGGTTTGATCTCATCGGTCAAGTATCACAACTTCCTGGCCAGCCAAGTCGACGATGTGTCGAGCCTCGGAGCCGACAGCGACCCCGCGGCCGACTACGGACTCGAGTGGATTGAAGCGTGGGCCAAGACGGAAAACTACCGCATGTGGAACACGCACACCGATGCGAACCTGTTCGCTGTCTCGGAACCCAAGCACCCTTGTGCAGGCGGCTTGACCGTAGAGGACATTCAGCGCCGCGTGGCCGACCAGATCAAAGATCTCCATCTAGACGAACGCCTCGCACAGGGCCGCGATATTCTCGAGAGAAACCTGACCGCCGGCCGCGAAAAGGCTTCCACCATGTTCAACAAGCTCTACTCAGACATTGAATACCTACGAGAGTCACAACGGCGCCGCGCCGAAGAAACCTCACGTGCTGCCCAGGGACCCAAATCACCCACAGGCGAAAAGGCTGGTGCCTACCCGGTCGAACTCACCAAGGCCCAACAGACGGTCAACTCTGTCGGCGCCAGAGCAAGCGCCTACATGTCTAGCTGGGCAACCTGGGCAGGCGAGAAGCGCAAAGCCGGTGGCTGGAGCGCAGGTTGGGGAAAAAAGAATGGCCACAACAGCAGCAGCAGCATCCATCACAAGAGCAGCCCTTCCACGGGATATGCCCCCACGCCGTCCCCATCTGCTAGCCCTCGCCCGTCTCAGTCCCCGGATGAGTACCACGAGCGGCCTCCGACACACGCGTCCTTTAGTGAAAGTATTCTTTCCACGGCCAGTGATCGTCCCCTCACGGGCTCTTCCGACGCTGAGAACGAGGCTTTTTTCCTGCCCGAGGCAGCCAGAACGACTGCTCTTCCTCCCGATGCTGGCAGCCCTTTGCTAGCACGTGAGGAAGACGAGGGAACACGTCGTCCGGTAGATGGGCTTCAGGCGGTCGGAGGGACATCATCGTGTCTATCACCGAAGCTGTCTCCTCAGGATCAGGAGGTCAAGCCACCAAGTTTGGAATAGGGTGCTTTGTATACATTCTTGTGTTTTATATTTTCTATACTCTATTTTTCAATGAATTCACTTCGACTGTATCTAACATTACTACATTCTTTATTATGAGATGAGCAGGAAAGGTAGATAGATGGTTGGATTAGGGGGGAGTTCCTTGGGTTGTGTGCCTCTTTTTTGGGTGTGTCTAGCAAATAGCCATGTTGACATTTGATACCTCATAATTGACTGTTGGTTAAACTGAATAGTTCTTGTTCAAAAGATAATTGTGCCCAGACTACCTATGCATCGTCTCGCAAAGAAATTGATCATCAACGGTCCGTGGCCCGCCGCGGGAGAGAATGACGAATATGCCGAGACCGTAATCGTATGCACCCCGGTCCCTAACTCCCTACCCTATCAGACCATAACACAACACCACATGCAGCAAGAGAAAAATCCAGCACATCATGACACCCCATCCATGTCACGCTCAAGCAACATGAGTAAAGAAACGCTGCCATTCGCTTTTCTGTGAGCCAATACGACTCCCCAACAACAACTAACTACCTAGCGACGAGGCTCTACAGGTTTCCCACCTCCACGCGACCAATATACGGTATGAAGAATGAATAATGTATAGAAAGCCTGTAACCCAGAAAAATGATAATTCTCCATGTTTGAGAATGCCAAATCATGCCAGATAGCCTAGCTCATCATCATCAAGACGCTCAAGATATTCCTTGTCGAGAAGAATCTCAATACACTTCTTGATATCGCCCACCTTGGGGACGAACCTAGACCGTATCTGGTTGATGGTCTCGCTGACCAGCTGCGTGTGCTTCATTCGTTTTCGAGCCTTCATGATTCGCACAATGGCAGACTATTTTGAGAAAAGTTAGCAAAATTCCGCAAGACACTTGTTCTTACAGAGGCAATAATAGAATGCGGTGCAAAGGTGCCAAACGGGATGCATACCTGCAAAACAAGCTTTCGGTCCTCCTCAATTGTCTTGTTGGTTTCCACCTCTTCTTGCTTCGCCTCCTTGACACCACCCAAGTTCAGATTGACCCGAATCTTCTTGCTCTTGAAGTCGTAGTTGAGGCTGAATGTTTTCCCCGCACCTGGCTTGTCGCCCGAGCCACCCGACATCAAAAGCACCTTGGCTTTGAGTATGACGCCGAGTGCTTGGTCCAAGACTTCGCTGCTGAGTTGTGTTGCGCCGAGAATATCTTCGTATGTGTAAGTATCCTTCTCGTTGAATAACAGTAAGATGGCCATTTGGTAGATGGAGACCTGGAAGGTAAAGGGCGTCCGGCTACTTTTGCAGTAGCCAGTTCTGATTTCTCCTTTGCATAGATGCCAGAGCCAAGTGAGTTTGCGGCCGTCATGTTTGTGTTTGTAAAACCTGATGAAACGCTCAATTTCCGCCGCAATCTCAGTGGGTGGGTGGAAGTTGGTGCTTGGCGGTGTGAGCGGCCAGAATCCGGTGCCGAGAATGGAGTATGCCGAATCCACCGTCTTGGGCGACTCGATACTCTCGAGGTGTTCTCGAAACTCCTTATTCAGATCCTTGGAAATCTGCATGTCCTGGAACATACGCTGCAGCTTGTTGGTGTACTCGAACCCGCAGGCCTCCTTCAGCTTGCTAATCATGCTAGTCTCGGCGTCGTCTGACGAAGAGTTACTGTGGACGAGCCGGCGGGCGAGCATGCGAGAATAGAATTTTTGGAAAACATCCTTATCCTCAATGTACTTGAACACAGTCATGATCTGAGTCAGAGTGCGCTCCAAGTCGGCCTCCTCGATGCTGGCGGTGCTCTTTCGCAGCAGAACATCTGTATACTTGGCCAAGAGCTCGGGCGATTTGCTCGAACTGACTTTGCACACTTCATTGCGGTTGACGAATTCCCTGCAGGCATTATCGAGCGATCGGGTGAACTCGGGCTCGTCGTTGAAGGCCTGCTTGACGAGGAGCTGGTACTGTGAATGCACCTCGAGAAGAGCATCGACATAGATTTTTGGCTCCAGTTTGTCCCCTTCTGATGACTGGACCTTCTGGACAGCGGCAAGGCCGGCTTTGCGTACGTGGGTCTCGAATCTAGTCCTGAGCGGCTCGAGTCCGTCGGGAATGCGAGAGAGTAAGTTGTACATTCTGGCCATATCCTCCTCTCGGTCGTTGTCTAAAAGGACCTGGAACTCGTCACGCAAAAGGGTCGAATGATCAGCGATCAAAGCCATGTTACATGTCTTTTTCAGGCCCAGTGCGATGTCCAGGTGGAGATACATGCTCACTCTCTCCTCCTCTTCCTCCAGACGAGCCTGTGCCTTCTTCATGTACTCGACTACGCTATTCTCCGCGACAAACCGCTTCGATTCCGCTTGATAAAACTCCTTGGTTGCTTCTAGGAACGGTCGCTCAAAGTTGTTCACATAGACGTCCATTGTTGACCTGGACGGATCTGCTTCGTCCAAGCCGAGCGATACAAATGAGTCGACCACCTGCTTGATCTGTCCATGCTCGATTGTTTCTCCATTGCGTTGTTTTTCCACGAGCTTTAGCACCGCATTCATGACCTTGGACGAGACTCGTGTGAACAATGCCTTGCGCCATTGCACCAAGTGCAGTGTGTAAGCGTCGTAGATGTTCTTCTTGCCCTCGTCAATCTCACGCTTGACCCAGTGACGGTTCAAGTAGCGGAACAGGTGATGTATAAATTTGGCGGCGGTGGTGTAACGGCTCCATTCCTTGATGTAATAGTTCAGAAGGGATTCGTCGGTATGTGATCTCGATTCGTCCACCAGCTGCTCCAGATGTTTTTGGAGATACTCAATCAGGTTGTTATAGAGATCCTCGCCAAGTAAATGAGCTATTGCATTTGAAGCCAGAGTCTGTCAGCGAGCCTTCAAAGACAGCGAACCGACCTGAAAAGCGATAAGCCTGCTCATGGTTAAAGAGACAGACAACTTACCGCCACGGTGGTTGGAGTGCATAGCCGGACCGGAAAGTCCCACGGCTTTTTGCGATGTGCAGAAATTGTGAACAGCACTAGACAAGCTGAGAGTGAGCACATGATGTGATGAAAGATATTTCCTGTCGGTCGTTTGAGGTTGATTCGGGAGAGAGATAGAACGAACGTGTATATCCCCATATACATCTTCATATCGATACCCTGCTCCAAATCGTGCATGATCTGGGTGATGCCTGCCTGCAAATAGGCCCATCTGCAACAATTGCGGTCAGAAAAATTGATGGCAAGATGGCTGGGAGGCAAACCGGAAGCTTACGTTGCGCCGATATCTTCCCTATTGGGTACCGGGGGCATCTGGCCACCGCTGGCCAGACGCGAAGCCATGATGTTCGAATGAGCTGTGGGTATGGGCGCAAATTAGAGGCGCGCGAGATGATACTTAATGACGTTGCGAAGCTTCGTTGCCTTTCGTGAGCCCTAGGATTGAAGGCAGCTTCCCTTTTCCAGTGCTTCCGACAGAGAAGGCAAAACGGGTGATTTCCGCTGAACAGTCATGGGGTTGCCAAAGGCGGCAGGAGGCGACCTTCGAGGGACAGTATTCAGAATCGTGAGCTCACGAGAATGGCGGCGAAGAACCGGAAAGGGGTTTGTGACTGAAATGCGCGTGCAGAACGATACTAATGGCGCTGAGATGGCCAAATGCCATGCGAAACGCGTTCGAGGGAACGAACTCGGCACGTGTCACGGCGAAAAAAAAAACGGCTTTCTGCTTGCTGCTGGTCGGATTCGAGCCTGGCCGTAGGAAGGAACTGGGGACTGAAGTCACACGGGAGAAAGTGTGAAGACGACGTGAGAAAACGTGAAGACGACGTCGTACGAACGACGCAGCGAAAGTTGAGCTCTGCTTTGAGTGCAGTGGTAAGTTGTAACTGGTAAGTCATCAGAGTCCAGACAAGGGCACAGTGGCACCAACGTCTGTTTCAAGGTCATTGTCTGCTCTGATTGGCTCCCACCGCTAGCGACCCATCCAGCGGGCCAACGGTCAGCGGCGTCAGCGCTCAACTGTTTTCACACCAGATCTGGCCATATTTGTATGCTTCTAATATCATTATGTACCTAGGTAGGTACCTATGTATTGTGCCTCTCGGACACTCATATCGCTGCGCTCCATGATGGAGTCGACTACTCCGTACTGCAATCACCTAAATATACACCTAGTATGTACATGGAACTTAGGCCCAGGGCCTGCCTGTGCCGGGTATCACACAGACTTGGAGCTGCCTCTTTCAACCGATCCCTCCTCGCAAACAGGCCATTATTCCCGATGCTGGCTTTGAGCCTTGCCGCTTTCAAATCAACATACCACAACGCCGAGCCCGATGCGCCCTTTCTTGAGGCAGAAAGTTCAAAGACAAGCCTCGTTGGCAGTTGTCCATTGTCTTTGTTGAATAAAAAAAAGAATCTCGTCTTGTTCTCGTCACACGTTGGAGTCATCCTTGTCGTCTCCACCACCTCTTGCCCCTCCTAAACGCTTCACCATACGGAAGACGTTGACGGCAAAGGTCATGGACCACGACAAGAGCCCAAGCAATTGAAAGGCCGCCAGTGCCTTGGAAAGATTAGTAAGGGATAATGCCTGCCGCGTCCCGTGGTAAATCAATGTTTCGAAAGCCAAAGTCGTGCTTGCGGACTTGAATATGATAAAGAACAGGTCCAACAATATCAGAGAGATCTTGGACATGGCTGATCGAAGCCCCAGTGGTTTTCCGGTAAACTCATCCCACATCATGTATCCTATATAGGGAATGGCCACACAGTCCACAACAACGGCAACTACCGACTGCGTACGCTCCGCATCGGTCCGGTTGCCGTCAAGTTCCAATCGATAAATCCGGGCAGAGAGACCAAGAGCCAGAACAGACGTGATCATGACAGCGAGTCGGAAAATTAATGGAGACAAGGGGTGTCGCATGATGGCGTTCCAGATTCGTTGATGGTAATCAGCGGCGCTCCTATTGTCCTTGGCTCGTCCATCAGAATGGTGAAACTGGACCCTGATCCCCGAATTGAAGGTCGGCTGCAGCTTATTCAGTGTCTCATAGTCAACAACGTGCGATTCCTCGTTCGCCATGCGGCCCCAAGAGGATGACTGCACAAAGTCGTGCCATGAAATGGCGCCCTGAGGTGGCACTGGTCTGTATTGAGACACAATGACGGGCTCAGCAGACCGAAGGTGGTCCCATTTCCTGCCGCGATTCGAGGCACGTCCGTACCGCAGGAAATGGGGAATTTTGGATCTGGCCTTGTTCGCCGGGCCGAGCTTGGGATCGTCGCAGTCGATAAATCCATCTCTGGAGACTCGTCGCTCTGGTTCGGGGTCGCTGGGCGCAAAATTGCTTTGTCGCTGCACGATACGGGTCGGAGGCTGTAGAAGACGAAGCTGTTCCTTGCTAACCGGACCGTATCGTCGTTGGTAGGAGGAAATCCAGGCTTTGCAAACGAGATCTTGGTTAGCCCATGGGCGGAAAAAGTGTGAAGACGAGGGCAAGTGCGCGCGCGTAGCTATGGATGGAGGACGGGTTGGGAAATGGAGGACAGGGCATACGAGGTAGAGACCTGGGAGGCTGTAAGCGCAAGATAGGGTCGTCGGCCGCGCCGTCATGGGTGTGAAATGCAGAGGTATGGACATCAGACGAAGTCGACCCCCCCACCGTTCGAGCAGGCGACGAGGAGAGAAGCGCGTGGGTATCTGATGTCGTCATTTCTGGCGCTTATCTCTGCGACGTCGGCAGCAACAGGCAGCGATGGCGGGCACCAAGGACTACAGCCGCGCGGATTGCCGTCCGGTGCTAGCAGTTTCGCATGGTCCTGGCCCTTCTGGCGGAAAACGTTTCTTCCGAGACGGCGAGGGGGCGAGGCGAGATATTCGCCAAGTCGAGATGTCGGTGATAAGTTGACGAGTTGACGAGTTGACCAAGTCAAGGGGGTCAAGGCGTTGCTGGTATACTGGCAAGCGTGCAGGTGCGTGACGCTGAGCCAGGTCTGTACCAGCCAGACCTTTCCCTGCTTTTGCTCGAAGCAGGCTCGAAGCAGGCTCGAAGCAGGCTCGAAGCAGGCTCAAAGCAGCCTTTTTTGTGAGGAGGCCTTGCGAAACAGCCTTTGCGAAATAGTAGCCTTGCGAGATAGGTAGCCTTTGCAAACAAGGAGAACGGCCAATACCTTTTGAAATGACGACCAACTTCCAAGGTCTCCCCTTGTCGATGATACCCCTGCAGCCAATCCCGGCCGAGAGCCGATACGCCCCATCCATGACTTTGGATAGGTACCCCACTTCTTTTGACCATCAGACCGACCGGCGACCACGTTGCTGCGTGTACTAATAATACCGGTACCTACATACCTACCTAGGTACCTCCAGCAAGCATCACGACTCACGAGGCTCGACTCTTCGAGCCTTGACTTTTCGTCACACTACTGTAGTCTGTATGTACGTATGTACGTGTCCGCCTAGGTGGGCAAATAGTGTAAGACACGACACGACAAGACTCACGGAGAGGCCAGTGTTGCTGACCGGAACGAATGGGCCGTCCAAGTTGATGCACCGGACCTCGGCGAGTTGCAAGGAGTGCGACGGCAACCTTCGTACTAACGTGGTGCGAGACGACATGGTGACACTGTCAAGAAAAGCATGGCGCTCGTGTCGAGTCGATGGTGCTTCGGCGCCGATGACCTACAAAAGCGGGTTGCGCTGCTTGCGGCTGCTCTGCAAATCTCTCTCGATTTCCCTTTATATCGACAACACCACGACACTAGGAGACATACTGTACATACCTACGGAGTAGGTACCTATATCCAGAGAGCTCTAGGTACATACAGTACCTACACACTCGACGCCACCAAAGCTCTGGCAAACGCCTCTCCGCCAAACACCCCTCCAACCGTCAACGGCTTTGCTCCTCTCATCACCCCGCTTTCAGTCTAGTTCGAAGCTTGTAAGTTGTGACCCCACCTAAGCTCTTCGCAACGAGCCAAGTCTGCGCCTTCCAGCTGCGAACGGAACAGATATCTCGCAGCTTCTTTTATTATTCTTCTGGCCGGCCGCTGTTTTAGTTTCTGAATTTGGTACAGACAACACGGATTTCGAGACGAAGAAACAACGACATCATGGCGACTGAACGACTCCCAACTAGGCAGAGGCTGCCCTCCACCGAAGCTCCGATTGTGGACATCACGGGTGGGGTTGGCCCGGCAGGCATCTGTCGTCCCAAGCACAAGCGAACGTTGACGGGCTTCGGAGCCGGCGAGATCAAGAGCGTCGAAGGCATGTCTACAAAAATGTCTTGCTTCTTTTCCCTTATCTTTTGTCTCTTGTGTTCGCGTTTCGTGCCTTTAGTGACTTCGTGCCTTTCTGCCTATTCTCAGGTCTGGCGAGATCAAGCGTGTCGAGGGAACGATGCTTGCTTCATTTCCCTTGACCATTGTCTTTCGCGTCTTTCGTGCCTTTCTTTCTTTCCTGCCTTGTCCATCTGTTTTCAGGACCAGCGAAGTCAGGAGTGTCAAAGGCATGTCTCCAGCGGTGCTTGCTTCTAAGTTCTACATATCTCTTGCCTTCCTCCTTTCGTGCCTTTTACCCCTCCTGCCTACCCGACTGTTCTGCTACAGGGTCCAGGGATCTTGTTCCCATGCCCCATATGGGGTGCTTGGTGCGCATGGGGCATAACCTAGACAATGACATACAGATCACGATTCACACATGAAATGCGCATACGTAATCTGTTGACCCAGCTATTCTGACGAGATGTGTAGCATCGATCCCCGAGCCCCAACGCGAGGCCTGGAAGAAACACCAAGTATCCGGCTTCCGCGACAAGGATGGCTTCGAGCAAGAAGTCGTCCGCCATGTGGAAACGACCCTGGGACGGAGCATGTTCAATTGCGATGAGATTGCAGCGTACTCGGCCACAAGTCTTGCCTTTCGGGACCGTCTGATCACGGATTGGAACCAGACCCAGCAGCGCCAAACGTACCGTGACAGCAAGAGAGTATACTATCTGAGTTTGGAGTTCTTGATGGGAAGAGCTTTGGACAATGCCATGCTGAACATTGGCGCAAAGCACGTTGCCAAGGGTCCGTCCTTCCTCTCTTCCATCCCATACTGCAGTCGATATACGTGTATCATCGACTAATCCAAGTTGAAACAGATGGGCTGAAGGACCTTGGCTTCAGAATTGAAGACATCATCAAGCAGGAACAAGATGCTGCCCTTGGAAACGGCGGACTTGGCCGTCTAGCCGCTTGCTTTCTCGATAGTCTTGCCACCTTGAACTTTCCTGCCTGGGGCTACGGCCTTCGCTATCGCTATGGTATTTTTAAGCAGGAGATTATCGACGGATACCAAGTCGAAGTTCCTGACTACTGGCTGGGCTTTAACCCTTGGGAATTCCCCCGCCATGACGTCGTCGTTGATGTAAGTCGGCTCACTGAGAAGACCCCGCTTCACTTATACAGACGAAACCTGACACTGAAACACCTTGTTCCAATTGTACAGATCCAATTCTTTGGCCAAGTCCACAAGTCCATCAACGCAGACGGCAAGACTGTATCTGTTTGGGAGGGCGGTGAAGTTGTGCAAGCCGTGGCTTACGATGTGCCCATCCCAGGATACGACACCCCCACCACCAACAATCTTCGTCTTTGGTCCAGCAAAGCTTCTGGCGGCGAGTTCGACTTTCAGAAATTCAACAACGGTGACTATGAAAGTTCTGTGGCGGAACAACAACGTGCCGAGACTATTAGTGCCGTTCTGTATCCGAATGACAACCTCGAGCGAGGCAAGGAACTCCGCTTGAAGCAGCAATACTTTTGGGTGGCCGCATCACTGTATGATATCGTTCGCCGCTTCAAGAAGTCTAAGCGAGTGTGGAAGGAGTTTCCCGATCAGGTGGCCATTCAGCTGAACGATACGCATCCTACGCTGGCGATTGTCGAGTTGCAACGCATCTTGATTGATCAAGAAGGTCTTGAATGGGATGCTGCATGGGACATTGTCACCAACACGGTCAGTGATACTGGAAAGGAGAGAATGGGGAAAAGTAACAGAGAAAGACACCAAGACGGGATTGCTGACTTCGTCTAATCGCATAGTTTGGATATACCAACCACACTGTCCTCCCTGAGGCGTTGGAGAAGTGGCCCGTTGCATTAGTACAGCACCTTCTGCCGCGTCACCTCCAAATCATCTACGACATCAACCTCTTCTTCCTACAAACAGTTGAAAAGGCGTTCCCCAACGACAGAGACATACTCCGCCGTGTTTCCATAATCGAGGAGTCCCAACCCAAGATGGTGCGCATGGCGTACCTCGCCATCGTCGGCTCGCACAAAGTCAATGGCGTGGCCGAGCTTCACTCAGACCTCATAAAGACAACCATCTTTAAGGACTTTGTGGAAATCTACGGCCCCGACAAATTCACCAACGTCACAAACGGCATCACGCCCCGCCGATGGCTGCACCAAGCCAATCCACGCCTGTCCGAGCTCATTGCGACCAAGTGCGGCGGCCAAGAGTTCCTACGCGATCTGACTCTCCTCAACAAACTCGAGCAGTACGTCGGAGACAAGGACTTTCGTCGAGAGTGGGCCGAGATCAAGTACGCCAATAAGGTGCGCCTCGCACAACACATCAAGAATGCCAACGGCGTCGTCGTAAACCCGTCGGCCCTCTTCGACGTGCAGGTGAAGCGCATCCACGAGTACAAGCGTCAACAGCTCAACATCTTTGGGGTCATACATCGCTATCTCTCCCTCAAGGCCATGAGCCCTGAAGAGAGGAAGAAGCAGCTACCCCGGGTGTCCATATTTGGCGGCAAGGCGGCGCCGGGATACTGGATGGCCAAGCAAATCATTCATCTGATCAATGCAGTGGGCGCTGTGGTGAATAATGACGAGGATATTGGGGATTTGCTCAAGGTTATTTTCCTGGAGGATTATAATGTGAGCAAGGCGGAGATTATATGTCCTGCGTCGGATATCAGCGAACACATTTCGACTGCCGGAACTGAGTATGTGAAGCTTTATGTGCCTCCCTTCCCTCAGATGTCCTGCACCAAAGGATCTATCAGGAAACGAGATGCTAATTGTGAGCAGAGCTTCTGGAACTAGCAACATGAAATTCGTGCTCAATGGCGGTCTCATTATTGGGACCTGCGACGGCGCCAACGTAAGTTTTCTTCGTGACGGACTGCAAGTTCCTGCGACAGACCACAGGTCTTTGTGATAAGCGACAGGTCTTCTGTGACAGACACTAGGATTCGCAGCATCTGACAAGGCCCCCTAGATTGAAATCACGCGCGAAATCGGCGACAGCAACATGTTCCTCTTCGGCAGCCTCGCCGAAGATGTCGAAGACCTCCGGCACGCACACACGTACGGAACCCACGTCATCGACCAAGACCTAGACACCGTCTTCCGCGAAATCGAAAAAGGCACCTTTGGCACGCCCCAAGACTTTGGCGCCATGATAGGCGCTGTCCGCAACCACGGAGACTATTACCTCGTGTCGGATGACTTCCATAGCTACATTGAGACGCAGCATCTCGTGGATGAGGCGTATCGGGACCAGGACAAGTGGATTGCGAAGTGTATCACGGCAGTGGCGCGGATGGGCTTCTTTACGAGTGATCGGTGTATTAATGAGTATGCGGAGGAGATTTGGAATGTGGAGCCTTTTGATGTTTAGAACTCTAGGGAGTCGGGACAATACGGAGTACATATTTCGTTCAAGTTGAGCTACATACCTACCTAGGTACCTGAGCAGGGCGGCACCCAGCCTCCAATGTCGGTATATAATCAGGATTCAGCTACGAAACGTAGTTACAAAGGCGGCTTGATCTACGAATAGCGAACATAGTGCACGTCTAGGTACATACCTGTGAGGACTTGCACCGACTGGCAACGCGGTTTCTGCCCCGCGAAAGGATCACGGGAGGGCTGGGGAAGGAAGGCAAGTGCATGGCTGTAGACGGGTTCTCGATCAAACAACAGCAATAGCTACCTAGGTGTAGGTGCATGGAAATACACACACATGTATCTCTGTACATAGCTACATACATACTGCATACATAGGAGCAACGGCCTTACTCTAAGCATGGAGCCTGCATCGATAGCGCAATGCGTTGCTCCCATTTGAAATCTCCCCTTCTCTGCCCGTAAAAAGTCGGTATAGGAGGTAGGTAAATTTACATAGCCTATAGGTACACCACAACTCAATCTCCTGGCATTCAGGAAGAAGAAGTGACTCCCAACATCATTTCCCCCCTTGCCGCTTACGATCAAGGCACAAACCCCGCCCAAAGCCGTCTCAGATCGAACCCCCAGGCCCAAAACATCCCCGGCCAACAACCCACCGCCCGTTCCACCAAAACCCACGCGGAATTCGCCCCCATCGACGCCGCAGTGTGCAATCGCCCGTCCCTTTCCAGCGGGTCAGGAAACCCGTCGGCCCCGTCACCACTCACGAGTCACCAGGGAGTCCAGGGACTCCAGGGAGGAAATGCTCCGCCGCCGGCGCCAAGCTACGGAGTAGGTAGGCCTGGCCCCGACGAGTCCGAAAATAATCCGAATCGGGGCTTTCGTGATTTATTGCCGTTTTGCGGCTTGCCTTTCCACCTGGCAACGGCGGACTTGAAATGGCAAATTCTCCCTCATCTTACGGCTTTGATTGCGATTTTTTAACGATGGAAGCCTTTTCGTGAAATTGAGTTGTTCTTTATGTACATAGCTTGATGTCTTTTTGCGGTCTTTGAATCTGCCTACCTACATACCTACATACCTACTTTTGCGACTGGAATCCCTATAGTACCTATTCCCCTTAGGCTAGGTACCCAAGGTACCTACATATGTACGGAGTAGGTACCTGACTACCTGTTATATCCGTACACTCATCCCGGCCCGAGTTTCCTGCCACAAGGGCCAAGATCTCTGCTACGGTACCTATGTACCTAAATGATTCCGACACGCCCTTTCTCTTACTATTCCAACCCCGTGAGCTAGGCTGGGCAGCGTGGGCTAGGTATGTACCTACCTAATAAGGTGGACTTCCAAGTTCCGACTACATTAGGTATGTACCCACGATGTACATACCACTCGAGGTAAGTAGGCATTCGTAGCTACCTGGTACGGAGTAGGTACCTCTCCGTATATACGTAGGTAGGAGGTATGTAAGTATGTACGGAGTACATAGGTACCTATTGGTCTTGAGTCTTGACCTTGGTGGATGGGACGGCAATTGAGGGAAGGATGTCAGTGATGGATGGGAAACAGCGTGTGTAATCATCAATGCCCATTATTAAGCCCCTGCATGCGGCCATCGGAGGGCAAATTAACACCCGTGGCTGCACCGCGTTGTCGTCGCTGCAACAACATCTCCTCTCCGTCATCTTGTGCCCAGTCTTGGCGGCTCAGCTTTGCCGTCGTCCCGTTGCCTCGGCTCCCCTCCCGTACGACTACGGAGAGCCGGGGAAAGGAGGGGTCAAACAAAGACGCGATATCACCACGTACATCGGTAGGTAGGTCGGTTACGGAGTACAGGTAGGTATGTACGGAGTATCATGCGGCCAATTGCCAATGGCTCTTGGCGACGTTGTTGCTCCCGAGGAACGGAACAGTGCAAGGCATCTACCTGCCGGATGGAGAGACATCCGAGATGCAAGACTCTGGCGTTCGTCAGGTACGGACATGTCACAAGACTCACAATGATATCTCGTCGGGCTGGTATCTTCTTCCGTCATCGGGCCTGGAGAGAAGGGCGGAATGGCTCTGTTATTCAACTTGTTTCTTTTGAACAGAGAGTACCTTACACCCACGCGCCCTTTTCTCCGTCTTCTTGATCGGCGTGCGAGATTGTTTATGCGCGCTTAAACTTTGAAAGCCATGGATTTGGGGCGCATGGCGGGTGATGGGATCTCGATATGGTCCAGACTTGGATCACTTGATAAGTTGATGGATGTTGGCCCCTCTATGCCCCTCTTGGCCCCTGTAGGCTGTACTCCGTAGGCTGTCAGACTCAGGTCCTCTCGCCATTCCCGTCTGAGATGTCATCGTGGAAACCTCACGTTCCTGACTGCTTCTAGACGTACGGGGTATGTACTGTTGTAGGTTGTAAGTTGCCGCGCCGTCTCGGTCCGCTAAACAACACGTTTCGTCGAAAATGCTTTGCGCTGTAGCCTGTCGTGGAGTTTTGTCCTCCGTTGCCCTCTCTCGTAGCGTGTGCCCTCCCCGCTCACCATCATCGGTTACCTACGATCAGAATTCCTCGTATCATGACTAGATCTGGTCAGGTTGCTTAGATCACCGAGGTAGCAAGGCCGAAGCAGAGCCAACAACTTCCCTTCTTGGGAGGTGTCGTGAACAACAAAGACGACGAGATAAACGCCCGTGCTTTGCGAGCGCATCGCTTTGCAGCGGCAATGTCGTCTTGCATCCGCAACGCTTTGCAGCGGCGCAACGGGAAGTCCCATGCGCCGCGCATCGGCTGCATGTGTTGCCAATGCCATGCCGCGAATCTGATTGACGCAGGTCGATAAAGGTTTCAAATTGTCTCTCACTCATCACGTGTGTTTTGCCTGGCCACGTATCCCTTGTGCACCCCTCTGAGGCGGTCGACGGGCTCATGATCACTGATGCCCAGAGAGAGCACAGGCCTCAGCCGCAGGGCTCGATTCCAGTAATGCAGCTTCTTAGCGGGTATCTTGGAGATTCTGAACGCAATTTCCCGTGCTCGCGCCATGTGTCTATCGTGGCTCAAGCGAGCTGCCACGAAAGACGGCGGCATTGGTGGTGCAAATGCAATACATACTCTCGAGGGCTTCGAATCTCTCTCTCAGCCAGCCGTTGGCTGCCGCTGGCATTACACCGACCTGGGCCCCCAATTTCCAAGTAGGCAACTTGTGTAATTTGCTACTATGTACTCTGTATGTACATACTGTAATGACTTGTTTCCGGCCTTGTGTGTCTGCCGCCGGTGCACGAGTGTCCTGTCACCTGTGTGTGAACACTGAACACTGAGCCGTCACTTGTAAGTACATACAGTACCTACTAGCCGCGCCGCTGCGAGATTGCGTAGAATTGCATCTCCCAGAGCCAGAAAGCCGACAAGCCGCCGGACCTCGCAAGTAGCAACCCCCACCCCGCAAAGCACGAGCAGCCCGAGCTGTTCATCTCGCCCCAACAGGACCACGAGAGCTTTTCCACCTCAACTTCGTCTCTGCCCATCACTTCTATCGCCTACGATTCCGCAATCCGCAGTCCGCAATCCGCAGTCCACGTACTGTTACTCTGACTGTGGCTGTGCTGACTCCATACGCCGTTCAGAACTCTCGTGCAGCAACTCGTCGCATTCTGTAGATTGGATTCGACTCAAAAGCACCTGCCCCTGCCCCGCTCTTGCCTCCTCCCTGAATCCTCGCTGCATTCGACATCATCCATCCATCCATTCCATCTTTGGCCCAGCCAAGCTTCTCCTCGTACGTACGTCGACATCAGGCCAAACACGCCGCGCCAGAGTTGTTTGCTCCAGCTGTTTTTGACGTCTAGCCTCGAAACATCACTAACCTTCCGCCGCGGACAGTTGGATACTCTACTGCTATCTCATCTCCTATCGGCACGCTACGGCCGCATTTCTCGAGCCTTTTGAGCAAAGATAAAGACTTCGCTGTCACGCTACCCACCCCCATCGCAACAATGGCTGAATTCGTGCGTGCCCAAATTTTCGGCACGACCTTCGAGATCACGTCGAGGTAAGAGACGGACAAATTGGCCTCACATGGGCTTGAAATTGTGGTCTCGCCGTTGCTGATGGCCCCGTTCTGTCCAGATATTCGGATCTCCAACCAGTTGGCATGGGAGCTTTTGGTCTTGTCTGGTAAGTTGGCATTTGATGGGGTTTATACTTGCGCAAAGTTTCCATTCCTCTGTTTTTCCAATCAAACTGACCCGTGTTTTTACCATTTCTCGCAAATAGCTCGGCCCGCGACCAGCTCACAAATCAGAATGTAGCCGTCAAGAAGATTATGAAGCCGTTCAGCACACCGGTTCTCGCGAAGCGAACGTATCGAGAACTCAAACTTTTGAAACACCTCAAGCACGAAAACGTATGTAGTTGTTCCCTGCGCGAGCAAAGTACCAATCTCGGAGATGCTCACATATGCCTTTCGAAACAGGTCATCTCTCTCAGCGACATCTTCATTTCCCCCCTCGAAGACATGTACGTCCGTCCCGACGATCGATCAAACGAGCAGCGTTGCATGGCAGATGGATTAATGTTTTGTCTTGCAGTTATTTCGTCACAGAACTCTTGGGCACCGACCTGCACAGATTATTGACTTCAAGGCCGCTGGAGACGCAGTTCATTCAATACTTCCTCTACCAAATCATGGTATGTGGTGTGGGAACCCTAAGGGCCATACGTGATCCGGGCACGACTGACACAAGACGTAGCGTGGTCTCAAATACGTACACTCTGCCGGTGTCGTTCACCGTGATTTGAAGCCCAGCAACATCCTCGTCAACGAAAACTGCGACTTGAAGATTTGCGACTTCGGCTTGGCAAGAATTCAAGATCCCCAGATGACAGGATACGTCTCTACCAGGTACTACCGCGCGCCTGAAATCATGCTCACGTGGCAGAAGTATGACGTCGAGGTGGATATCTGGAGTGCCGGCTGTATCTTTGCGGAAATGCTCGATGGCAAGCCTTTATTCCCGGGCAAGGACCATGTCAACCAGTTCTCCATCATCACCGAGCTGCTAGGCACTCCTCCTGATGATGTCATCAACACGATTGCCAGTGAGAATGTAAGTCACTGGGTGTGCCAGAGGCCGCATTGTTTGATCTGAAGCCCCTTCTACGTAGGAGCCAACCTACTGACCCTGATCTACCCTTGAACATAGACACTTCGATTCGTCAAGTCGCTACCCAAACGCGAGCGACAACCTTTGATGAACAGATTCAAAAACGCGGATCACCTCGGTAAAAAACCCCACGCACCCCTAGTTGTAGAATCATGGATGGGCATGATCCTCATCTTTTGAGTTTCGCAAATCTGACTTCGAATGTAGCAATTGATCTGCTCGAAAACATGCTCGTGTTTGACCCCAAGAAGCGCATCACGGCCACATCAGCTCTGGAACACGAATATCTCTCCCCCTACCACGACCCCAACGACGAGCCTGTTGCCGAGGAAAAGTTTGATTGGAGTTTCAACGATGCCGATTTGCCTGTGGATACATGGAAAATCATGATGTAAGTCTACAAATGACCATATTCTCCCTTACTCAACGGCCTACTATGTGGCTGTGCGCTGACAATCTTCTCACAGGTATTCCGAGATTCTCGACTACCACCATGTGGAACCCGACTTGACGACTATCGAAGGCCAGTACTTTTATGGGCAATAGACGAGGCGAAACTCTACGACGCGTTGTGTGCAGGCCATGGTAGCATTGGACGTACACGATTGGATAATCGTAATTGAGCAGAAGACAGCGACAGCATATAAATCTTGATTCGACGCAGCATTCATTCCTGAGCAGCATTCCTAAGCACACATTCCTGCCGCAGAGCAGGAGCTCATGAGTCATGAGCGGCCATCATGTTGATCCAGTCCAACGACGAGATGTTGCGCGCGCGAACAGTTTAAAAATGGAACATGCAAGAACAAAGAAGCGAGCAAACCACTCACCAAGATGGTACTTTTATCTGTTTATCTTTTCATGCTTTCCTGTGAATCATCCTTCACATTGCGTGTATTGTCGCGGAAGATGAGGCTCATCCATCACGTGCCAGGCGTTTGGGCAACGACTAGGCGGGGACATGCTCAATGATGATAACATGCATGCTCTATTCAGTGTCATCTTTAATTTTTTTGCCTCTCCTTATCTTTGTGTAATATGTGTGCTGCATCTGTCTCTTTTTCTGTTTTTGTGTTGGTTGTAAGCAATTCGTTTGTGGCAGGTGGGCCGTGGATAGAAAGATGGGACGTGGAGCAGAGGTTTTTTTTTGGTTTTTTTGTTTTTCATATATTTTATAAAACAGCAGATTATGACAAACAAGATGCCCAAGTATTGTTTAGTCTGTGGTCTTGACATGGACAAAATACCCGATTTCCATCTGTCTGTCGTATCTGTGTTTGGCTACGGATTCTACAATTAAATTCAGTCACATCAATCTATATACATAACGATGCGTTTGCAGACTTGACGTGCATGCGAT
Source organism: Claviceps quebecensis (assembly GCA_004016085.1). Taxonomy (NCBI): domain Eukaryota; kingdom Fungi; phylum Ascomycota; class Sordariomycetes; order Hypocreales; family Clavicipitaceae; genus Claviceps; species Claviceps quebecensis. The sequence goes on from QEQW01000195.1 coordinate 28,644, forward strand.
TTGTTTAGGTCCCCGTCCAAGAGGTCGTCAACCGTCAAAATTAGAGTCAACCGTTGCGTTGCTTGCCTCACATTATATTCGTCTCCTGCGCGGAGGCTCATGGTCAGTTATTGAACCTTTCTCCATCCAAGGACCTGTATGTATGAGTCATGTAGGTAGCACAAGATGGCGCAGAAACGCCAACGAGACCATCGTGATGTCCTAGATCGGAAGATGACATCTGCATTGGCGGCCATGAGATGAGTCAGTCAGCTGGCAGTCTGCAGACGTGCATATATGTGTTTGTCTTGCTATTGTCGTTGTCGGGCGGGCTCTTCGTCGTCAAACCATGTTGACTCGTTGTGTTGAGAAAGGGTGCTCCTCAAAGTTGGTGGGCTCCAGTGAGTCAGGGCGAACTTATTAATTCGGCGATTAAAAGTTCCTCGATCTGAAGACCTGTCCCTAGAAGGCTAGAACAGAATGGACCGGAGCAGGGGACTGAAAACTTGATTTCCCGACTTGTTCGTCTTTGGCGGGTTTGACCTACAGGCTACAGGTGTGATCAAATCCAGCGGATATATACTGCCAATGCCTTGGTGTTGATTGTCTTGAACAAACTTGCTGTCGCTGGGGGTACGCTTTGATATCAAAATAGCGCCAAAGACGCGTCTGCAGCGTTCTTTGTCAACCCATCCAAGTCACGTTCTTGGCCGATTCCGGCTTGCAGATCAACGCTTTCCGGGATCGGACACAATCTTTAATCTCCTCACTCAAGACATGTCTTTGACGCCGAGCAAGCAGGCCTTTGAGCAAAAACCAGAGCCGAGCTTGTTAACAACTGACTCTGGACCATCGAGGAAAGCGAGCTGATCTCACACCAAAGTGACCCCGCGTTGGACAATGTAAACCAGCTCCAAGCGTACTGAGGCATACGCATACTGGAATCTGGCTTACACCTTTCCTATGTATACGCATGGCAGCAGCTGGGCCGTGCATGAAATGAATCAGAAACAAGAAGAGCTAGCATGGTGCAGAGCACGACGCCACCGAGACTCTCTACTGCGAGCTACGCCCAGGCACACGTGTGACAAGAAAGAGCACACTGCCATATCTCGGACGAAATCAGCACATGACAGTGGCGTTGTCCGACACATCTGTGGCGGCACCTCATTTTCCTAACCCAAAAAATGCCAGGCTGCATCGCCTTGTGTAGATTTCGGGGGGCAGACCAGGTGAAGCACATCTTCGACAGCGAGAATGGTTGATAGGTCAATGGCGATAGCCCATGGAATCCAGATCGAGCGTCAAGTCGCCTGGACCGGCCACGAGAATGCCAGCTCTGCGGCTCGAGCCGCGAAGACACTCTGTGCATGTCAAACCATTCCCCTTCACAGTAACGCACCATTGGTTCTCTTCTGATGCCCCCATCTCTCCTCAATCCGTCGACCTGCTCGGATCATGCGCAACACAAAATGCCGTGGCGTAATCTCCATCATGGCTAATGGAGATCAAGGCGCTCACGTCCCCCTCGCCGTCCGCACCTCTCGCATCCCCATTCCCGGCCTTAATCCTCGCCACGGGCGGACCACTCCCCAGCCGGTCTTCGTGCCTCCCGGGCATTTTCTCGACAACGACATCGTGGAGAGTCAATCTACGATAAGGATGAGCCTTGATGACGGCCTCTTTGGCGGCGAATCTATTTTCAAGAGAGAAGTTCGTATGATGCAGTTAGTCGTTGTGCCAGACAATCCCCCCTCCCCCCCCCCCAAAAGATTGGTAAGACCATGTAAGGACGCGAATACGTGTGCAATAGTGGATTGATCGGAGGATATTCATACCGCCCTGCAAGGAACGCAGCCGTCTTCCATAACGCCGAGCCCTTCACATCCTCCGTTCCGGTCCCGTCCCGATCACTCCTCGCCTCTTCCACGGGTATATCCTCGCAGATACGTGTGCCGTGCTGCGCGACTTCTTCGGGCGCCAAGACGCGGTGGATGAATCGTCTGCGTCGGGGGCTGTTGAGGATCGCATAGATGCGTGAGATTTGGCAGATGTCGGTGCCAACATGTATCGGGAACGGGAACGGGCGCAGGGGAGGCGGCATATCAGTGAAGTGCGAGTGTTCGAAGGCGTGGCTTCATCAGTTGATAGGGACTCCTGGGGAGGAGTAAGGGAGACTGGCGCAGGTCGTGCCGCTTTGTGAAGCCGGCGAGGAAGAAACACGATTTCAAAGTTGACGACGGTTCAATCCCCGGAGTGGACACCACTTATCGATAGCTTGTCTTGTTCCAGACTTTCATGTGACTCTGTGAGTCGTGACATGCCGGCGGCCCGGCGCCCACTTGGAATCCCCACCCAAGCTTTAAACGCGTCAAGACTCAAAATGGTCGCAGGGAAGGAGAGGATTCGCATGGGACGAACTGTCATGAACAATGTGTCATACATATCCATGGAAGCTATCTAGAAGAGAGGCAAAGGAAAGACTGAACGGACTTACCGCGAGGTGTTGATACCACGTACTGTGTGACCACGTATCATACGGAGTAGTTGCTCCAACAATCAACCTCTTCACTTGTGATCCTCACTTCAAACAGGTTATGAGTCCGGACGCTTTTGGGCTGAATCAGTTAAGTCTCGTTCCTACATCCCAAAACTTGCGCATCTTCCGCTGCGTGAGGATTAACACAAAGTCCTCACCCTATTCTTACGAAGCTATGTACCTGTGTTCTCAGAATACGTACGTCTTCGGAATAGAGGTGATAACGCGAAGAAGTTCTCGAAATACTTGGGATGGCTGCCAGAACAAAAGTGACTGATGGGTTGGTTGGAGCAGTGTCTCCCAACCCCGGTCCTTTTGTCAAGCCATCCCTTCGCTGACGCTAACGCTCTTCTATCCGCAGAAATCATGCTTGCAGGATTGGTCTAAGCATTGGCTTAATCGGCGATGTTTTCGAGTTTTCCCGGATGCTCGAAACGTCGACAATAACCGGCCGACGTTTGAGCACCAGGATAGTTCAAGTGTTGGTTATAATCGCCAACACCTCGAACTTTTTAGGAGAAGTCTAGCTGTTGGCTATAATTGGCCAACATCGAAGCCACTCCGCCATCCTTGACAATCGCGAATACATACAATCTGCACGATTGACTACAACAAACAAATCTCGACGCTTACATCGCCTCACGCGATAATTGCTTCGGAGCATGTGCCGCTTTTCGCTATCACCCAAATCTCGATGCGACCGACCATTACGTCGTTGCTGCGTTGCCATCATTTGACGACAACCACACCCGCAAGCCACCAACGATTGACATGCGCCGAATCGATCACGCCCTTGACATGTGCTAGCTATCGATCTGTCAGGTCTGCACGGAGTGAAGATATCATCCCGGGTGCACCTCACATGCTTTGCCACTCCTATACGAGGTGTGCATCGTATGCCTTGCCTCTCCTATACGAGGTGTGCATCACAACCAGAACATTGGTATATGCGTAACACAAGATATCGATCAACACCATTGACGCGTGGTATATACATTGCCTACACTAACATGCACTTTTCAGTCAATCAACTGGACTACCAACATCATATTCAACTGCTTGATCTCTCTCCTTTTCTATATACTACTTTTCAAAACCACCTTCATAATGTCAATATCCGCCCTCGCTGCGTCCATGGTGGCTAAAATTCAATCCCTAGATACTGCCTCTGACTGGACATCTTGGAAAAAGTCCATAATCGACATTCTGGGAATTGCTGGCTATGGAGACCTTCTCAAAGGAGAATCCGATGCCACATGGGTAACGCCGGAAGGCGTCTCAGCCACCAAAGCACTATCAGGATTCAGAAGAAAAGAAGTGGAAGAAAAGGCAACTGGAGGCATGCCATCTTGTATTCAGTTGCTGCGGTTCCGGACCTCGCGACATCATAAAAAGGGTCGCCCCCAAAAAGGAAGTGGCACTTATTATAGACCTTTTGCAGACAAATTATCGACCTAAAGGTACTGCAGAGGCAACAGCCCTCATGGAACAGGCAATGTACAACATTTCATTGGACAGCTGTAAGACCGTTGCAGAATATGCCGAAAAACTCCGCAAAGCTAGAGATAACGTGACAGCATTCGACCAGTGATGTCATCTGCCAGACCCATGGCTCATCAACATGTTCTTCAACGGTCTTGGCCCATCATACAAAACTTTCCTGTCATCTTTTATCGCTAACCACGACATTATCCCAAGTAAACGCGAGGATGGCACCGATGCTGAGGTCGCCACATTTCAGCACGCTCCACTCGATTTTGCAACTTTTGTAACACCCCCGGACACACCACCGAGACATGCTGGATCAAGCACCCTGAACTAAGAAAGACCCGCACCAAAAGAACAGCCAAACGTGATGAGTTGAAAGCTACCAAGCAATTCCCCGCAACCGTCACCTCTGCATGGTGGTGTGTCCCGGGGTGTTACAAAAGTTGCAAAATCGAGTGGAGCGTGCTGCTTGTGACCTGGGTGCAATTAACGCATGGATTTCGCCTTTCTTTTGCTGCTGCTCTTCTCTCTGGGCAGCAGCGATGACTGTCTGAAATGTGGCGACCTCAGCATCGGTGCCATCCTCGCGTTTACTTGGGATAATGTCGTGGTTAGCGATAAAAGATGACAGGAAAGTTTTGTATGATGGGCCAAGACCGTTGAAGAACATGTTGATGAGCCATGGGTCTGGCAGATGACATCACTGGTCGAATGCTGTCACGTTATCTCTAGCTTTGCGGAGTTTTTCGGCATATTCTGCAACGGTCTTACAGCTGCAATTAACGGCTATGGTGGCACGGCCAACACGGCCCAACAAATTGGCACCGCCATCTTGCCTTGCCGCACGGGATCCAAGTTGATTTATCTTAACTTACCGAACACGATGTATGACGCCAATGCATCCTGCAACTTGGTATCTCTCTCCCAACTCAGAGCCAACGGCACTAAGGTCGACTATGTTGACGATGATTTTGTTCCAACCACGAGCTCGGGATCAATCCATGCAAGATTACGCCATGGTCTATACTGGTTCGAATAGAACAAACCGCTATCGTCCAGTCCGAAGCATCCTCGGCTTTACCGGCTTATGCCATCAAAGATGCGTGGCTCGCACCATGGCACGCTCGAATGGGTCATTTAGGGGAAGACAATCTAAAAAGATTAATTCATATGTCTTCTGGTATACCGTATGAGGCCCTTACCAAATGCCTGCCTTTGTCTGAGCTGTGTCAAGTCCAGGTTGAAAGAACGTCCACATTCTAAGCCTGCCACACCTGGGACTTACCCTTTGGAATTTATCCACATTGATATTGCCGGGCCACTCCCCATCTTTGGGCATGGGGAAGCTCGCTACTGGGTAGTATTTGTGGACGACTTCACTGGCTGGACACGTGTTATACCTCTAAGACAAAAATCGGAGTTGCCAGAAGCCTTTTTCCCTTGGCTTGATCTCATGGAGCGCCCGGAAAGACGATGCCATCGCATTCGACTGGACCAGGCTGGCGAAAACACTTCATCAGATTTCACCGCTACTTGCCAAAGCCGGGGCATCGATCTCGAATTTACGGCAACTGACCAGCATCAGCAAAACGGTGTAGCAGAAGTAACAAATCTTCTAATCCTTGAAAGAACTCACGCTATCTTAGACGCATCCGGACTGCCTCGATTTTACTGGCCGTTCATCGCGGAATCAGTTGCATATCTCAGGAATCGAAGCCCTCATAGTCGTCACGACAAAATCCCCTATGAAGGTTGGTTTGGAGACAAGCCTGATCTTGCTCATATCCGAACTCTTGGCTGCCGATGCTATGCAAAGGCAACTGGACCACGTGAGAAATTGAGCATATCAAAGACTTTCGTCTGTCGCCTTCTGGGATATCGTGGAAGCCGCATCTATGTTCTCTTAAGAGAGGATGGTGCAAATGTGAAGTCTTCAAACAATGTTTTTGACGAAAAACACTGCAATCCTCATGAATGCGAACCCCTTTTACCTTCCGCGTCGGCCAAAAGGCATGTTGACGACGAGCCTACACATTCGGCTAAAAGAATATTCACAACGCCCATATGTCCGGCAGCCCCTCCGGCGACTCGCCTGGGGGAGAAATTGACATAGCGCCTATATGTCCGGCGGCCCCTCCGGCGTGTTCGCCTGGGGGAGGAATTGACATAACCTCGCCTTTATGTCCAGTAATTCCTCCGGCGTGTCGGCCTGGGGGAGAGACGGACATAACATTTGAGGTCCATTCACCGCCTGTACGTCCGGCGATCCCCGCTGCGGAGCAGCCTAAGGGACAAATCGACGTTATTCCACCACCCGACTCCAAACTCCCTCCTCGATCGACACGCGGCCAGTATAGTGACAACGCTGTACAACGATACGGATATCATATCTTCTTTGCAGCTTTAGGATTCCTGATGTTAGCTGCTGAAGGCACTATCATTGAACCGAAAACCTTGAAAGAAGCTAAAAGGAGTGGAGCTTTATGGGAGCGATGGAAGGAAGCCATGATGATGGAACTTAAGTCACTTCATACCAACAAAACCTGGATCTTAGTACCTAGACCCGGCAATCGAAAGGTTTTAGCCGCTAAATGGGTATACAAACTTAAGCGTGGTCCGTCTGGCGAGATTGTACGATACAAGGCACGCTGGGTCGTTCGTGGTTTTCAACAGGAAGAAGGGTTAGACTACCAGGAAACATTCGCCTCAGTAGTCAAACCAATGAGCTACAAGGCGATCTTCGCCATTGCAGTAGCTTTAAACCTCGAATTGCACCAGATGGACGTCAAAACCGCCTTTCTATATGGATCTGTACTAGAGGAAATCTATGTTGAACAACCTGAAGGACTCGATGACGGGACAGACCGTGTGTGTCTGCTGCGTAAGGCACTCTACGGGTTGAAACAATCTCCGAGAACTTGGTATGAAACTTTATCTGGCTATTTAACTACTCTAGGATTTAAGCCACTCACTTCCGACCTTGGAGTGTTCTTCAAAGGCAACATATACGTCGCAATATATGTTGACGACCTCCTCATCGCTGGTCCCAAACTCGACGAAATCGCATCACTTAAAGCCGCCCTCTCTAAGCGATTTGAAATGGTGGACCTTGGCGAATGCCATTTTTATCTCGGCTTGCAAATTGTTCGCGATCGCCCTAATCGTACTCTCCGTCTCAATCAGACAGCTTATACGCGAATTTTTTTGGAAGAGTTTCAAATGGACGGTAGTAACAAACGAGTGTCAACACCCATGGCCACTGATATCAGATTTGAACCAGCACCTGAAGATTTCAAGGCTACTGACGACGACCGCGCCTGGTATGCCAGGGCCATTGGCTCACTTATGTACCTGATGTTAGGCACTCGCCCTGATATTGCTTTTGCGGTCTCCTGCCCCAGTCGATTCATGTTCAACCCGACAAATACTCACAAATCAGCTATCAAGCGACTCTTTCGGTACCTGAACGGAACACAAGATTTGCAACTAGTATATAAAGGACCTCTGCAGCCACTCAGGGCATTTACTGACGCAGATTGGGCTGGCGACATCTCTACAAGGCGATCTACCTCTGGCTACATCTTTAGCTTGGGCAGCGGAGCAATTAGCTGGTCATCGAAACGGCAGCCAACGGTGGCCCTTCCACATGTGAAGCTGAGTACATGGGCCAGACCCAAGCTGCGAAAGAAGCCATATGGTTGAAGCGACTGCTGGCCGAACTCCTTAACCAACAACCAGATACCACACCGATTTTCACCGACAACCAGGGCGCTATGGCGCTGGCCAAGAATCCCCAGCACCATGCTAGAACGAAACACATTGATATTCAATGGCATTTTGTTAGGGAAAAACAGAATGAAGGCGAAATCAGGCTAGAGCACGTTCCTTCAGCAGACCAAATCGCGGATGGTCTTACAAAGCCATTACCTAGACAGACCTTCCAGAATTTCCGAGATGTAATAGGCCTCGAGTTTCCTCCAATTTAACTTTCCTCTTTTGTCTTTCACTATTTTCTTTGAACCAATTCTTATCGTTCAAGATGATTTTGGTTCACTATTGAAGGCAAGGCAAAGGCCGGACAAGGCTACCGCTCTTTTTCCCACTGAGTTTTTTACCGAGGGTAGCAGGAGTTCCCTTGTAACAGGTTTTTTTTTTTGTTTTGTTTTTGTCAAAACTGCACATTCTCAGAGTTGACCTTGGAGCAAGGGGGAGTGTTAGAAACTGGCTATGAAAGGCTGTGTCACGTGATCCTCAGTCATGCGGGTATATAGTTACCCGGATCTCTCTCCAGTTCTAGTTCCTATAGTTGCTCCAACAATCAACCTCTTCACTTGTGATCCTCACTTCAAACAAGCTCTACTCCGTATCTTGAGATATTTTGAGCAGCGGCAGATGAGGAATGGCTCATCGGCTAACGAGGGCCTCAGACTCGAATAATCCAAAAGCTGCTGACTAATACACCACCCCCGGTGCATGCATAGGTACGTGGCGCGATAGGTATTGTTTCTTGCATCTAGTTTTTTCCCTCACGTACACCATTTCCAGTCCTGGCACAGCTTCGCGTCACTGCATTCTCAATAGTAAATATAACACGTTCGCAATCATGCCTATTCGCACATTAAGAATTGGTAAGATAGTCTATCCGCCCCCTCCTATAGCAAGCATTCCAAGGACCTTTTTTCCTTCCTTCTTGAGTTAGAAGAATCACACACCCAAACTCGAACTAAATTTTCGGCTTGCAGGTCTTATACCGGGTGATGGCATTGGAAAAGAAGTGATTCCGGCCGGCCGCCGTGTTCTCGAGGCTTTGCCTAGCTACCTTAATCTGAAATTCAACTTCGTCAACCTCAAGGCAGGCTTCGAGACGTTCGAACAGACAGGCAGCGCTTTGCCCGACGACACGGTCGAAGTTTTACGCAACGATTGTGATGGCGCTCTTTTTGGGGCTGTGAGCTCTCCTAGCCACGCTGTCAAAGGCTACTCCTCGCCGATCGTGGCCCTTCGCAAACGCCTGGATCTCTACGCCAATGTTCGTCCCGTCAAAACCATCATGAACGTATCGAGACCTCTAGACATGGTCATTGTTCGCGAAAACACGGAAGATCTATACGTGAAAGAAGAAAGAACGATCGAGGGCCCAGACGGCAAGGTTGCTGAAGCCATCAAACGAATTTCTGAAAGGGCTTCTTTCCGCATTGCCGCTATGGCTGGAGAAATCGCCAATCGCCGTCACCAGCTTCGACAGTCAGGAACGCCTAGTATACACAAAGGGCCCACAGTCACTATCACTCACAAATCCAATGTTCTGTCTCAAACCGACGGCCTATTTCGCGAAGCATCCAGACGGGCGCTTTCTAGCCCAAAATTCGCTGGCGTGAATGTTGAGGAGCAGATTGTTGACTCCATGGTCTATAAGCTGTTCCGCCAGCCGGAATATTACGATGTCATTGTTGCTCCTAACCTCTACGGAGACATCTTGTCGGACGGTGCTGCAGCTTTAGTTGGCAGTCTGGGACTTGTGCCGAGCGCCAATGTTGGCGAAAATTTTGCCATCGGCGAACCCTGCCATGGTAGCGCACCGGATATTATGGGCAAAGGAATCGCAAACCCGATTGCCACACTGAGGAGTGCAGCTCTCATGCTGGAATTCCTCGACGAGCCCGCTGCGGCCGCCAAGATTTATGCTGCAGTCGATGCCAACCTGGAAGAAGGCAAACTTTTGAGCCCAGACCTGGGTGGCACCGCTTCAACTGAGCAGGTCGTTGAAGACATTCTCAAGAAGTTGTGAAGTCGCCAAACTTTTAGTGCTATCCCTACGGCAACATGAGCCAAGAGATTCACCCCTACGGAGTTTGAAACGAGACATTCTCCATCAGCGGAGCTACCACGCATAAAACTTACTGGCATTCAAGACTTGAGAGCATGGCACCTGTACCAGTCAGAACAAAATCATTCTTAGTTACATATTATGAGCATGGCACCTGTATCAATTAGCATCAAAACATTCTTAGTTATTATCACTACCCTGATACAACACAGGTCCGCCATTTATATATATAGCCATGATCGTGTCGTCGCTTGCGGATCTCAATCGACGACCTTTTAGCGCTTGTGCAGTGACGAGCACTCTGTCTCACCCGGACTTCGTTGTCGATCCCACGACCGATCAACAGATGGCCATCAACGCGATCTAGAATCAGCATCTCATTACACTGAGATACCGCCACGGGACAACCGCCCCCAGATGATCCTCATCGACCTGGAGAGCCAAGCGTGCCACAACCCGGTCCCGGGTCTGACTATCGACAGTGCCAGAAATGTCGTGCTATCAAGCTTCTTGGAGACTTCGAGGCCTGGCGTAAACCAGGAGCTCATGTGACGCGGTGTACTACACGCCGCGAGCAAACGCAATCAAACAGCTGTGTAAGTGTACATGTTCCAGGATTCATCAGAAAATCGGCTAACTGCGAGACTCGAGTGCAGGCTCGTGAGGACTTACAGCCATCTCCAACTGAAACACCACTCGTGCTGGGACATCATACGAGGACGGCAAGAGCTAGATGCCATCTCTCGGGGACATGAAGAGGAGTTCCTGGCTGGCTGGTGAAAGCCCATGACCAACGCCCGGTCTTCGCGACCGCCTAGCTCAGCGACGAGGTGATGTTGTGCCGCCGTCTTCAGCATTCCCACAAATTGCATCTGTACGTGTACGGAGTCCATCTGTGGTTTCCCAATCATTCCCATTGAAGAGAAAGTCTTGGATCTAGCTTCAACCCATCCCATGACTCTATTCCGGGGTTTCATCTCTTTGGCTTAGCGCAGATCAGTCTACACTGACGCCAGCGCTCTCCACGAGACGTGCCGTATCGTATCGTATGTTGAAGGCCTCACAACAATTTGATGATCCCGCCCATCTCGCCTGAAGACATAGATAGACTCGTATTCAAAAATGTAGTAGGCAGCTTCCCAACTTCGTCAACCTCAAGGCAAGCAAGCTTCGAGACGTTTGAACAGACAGGCAGCGCTTTGCCCCGACGACACACACGGTCCAAGTTTTACGGGGGGAAAAATTGCAATGCCGCTCTGTTTGGGGCTATGAGCTCGCTGCTCTCCTCCTGGCCACGCCGTCAGAGACTCAGGGGCTACTCCTCACCGATCATTGCGCTTCGCAAACGCCTGGATCTTCACGCCAATGTTCGTCCAGTCAAAACCATCATGAATGTATCGAGACCTCTATTAGACATGGTCATTGTTTTTGCGAAAAACACCACCAAAGATCTATATGTCAAAGAAGATGAAACGACCAAGGGCCCTTGGTGTATACTAAGGCGTTCCTGACTATTCGGAGCTGGGGACGGCGATGAGCGATGCCTGCAGCCATAGCGGCAATGCGGAAAGAAGCCCCTTCAGGAATTCGTTGGATGGCTTCAGTTCAGCAACCTTGCCATCTGGGCCCTCGATCGTTCTTTCTTCTTAGATCTTTGGTGGTGTTTTCGCAAACGATGACGATGACCATGTCTAGAGGTCTCGATACGTTCATGATGGTTTTGACGGGACGAACTTTGGCGTGGAGATGTAGGCGTTTGCAAAGGGCAATGATCGGTGAGGAGGAGCCTCTGGAAGTGTGGCTAGGATGGCCCATAGCCTCAAATACCTAGAGCGCCAATCGCGATTGTTTCGTAAAACTTGGACCGTGTCGTTGAGTACATACATAACTTATGTTATTTAGCGGCGGAGCTACCCAGATGCATCACGCATAAAATTTACTGGCATTCAACGACTTGAGCTCTAGGAGCATGGCACCTGTACCAATTAGAACAAAAACATTCTTCTTAGCTATTATTATTACTACCTAGGTACCCTGACACAATACGTATCCGCCATTTATATAATTCTCGTTGGTGTGAAAGTGGCGCGACCTGCCAAGTTTTGAGCACCGAGTACAAATGTACATTCTTCACGAGTAGAGCTGATGTGTAAAATAACCGTTGATCTGCAAATGGTACGACATATCTTTTACTGCGCTGATGTATGCGATCGTCGATACGGCCTTGTACAGTGCGAAGCGAAGCGTGAAAATTGAAATACATAACCCAAACGCCATACTCAAAATGACGAAACCACAAAAAAAAACAGAAAAACAGAGGAAGAAGCAATAAAGCAATGATGAAGATACAAACATATGATTTCAAATGGTACCTGTAGCGACAAGCATATTCGCATGCATTCCTAGTCCAAGCCGGATCCAAAGAGCAAAGGCAAGGCATGCACTTTCCCGTGCATGCATCCCCATTACACTTCCCGTGTTCATAAAGCGACGTATGCCAGTGTTCGTTCACACATTCGACACCTCGCCTGGCATCCATACAATCTGACGCCAATCCTCCTTTCAGGCGGCTGTCTGCTATGTACCAAGCGTTGAAAAGCTTCCAAGCCTTGACTGCTTGCAGCGCTTGTGCTCTCTGGCCGACCGATTACTCAAGAAGAGGATCACGCTCAGCATCAGCTTCCGGTCCAGAGCGGCGCCACATAGCATCCCGGCCCGTCCACGCCGGCACCGCGACAACAACCGTCGCGACAAACAAGACCGACATGATAACAAAGGCAAAGATCCACTGCAGAGCAATGACCTGGCGCTGGAACTGCGCGACCCCAATCGCAGCGGACAAGACACTGAGAGCAAAGCCCATTGTGTAATCCTATCAAAAGTGTTGTTGGGCCGTGTTAGTAAAAAAAAAAAAAAAAAAAAAAAAGATAT
>QEQW01000196.1:0-41320 GCA_004016085.1 Claviceps quebecensis
CTCCGAGCCTCGTGCAGAACTTCTCGTACCTGAGGCCATGATCAAGATGATAAAAAAGGGGGAATCGGAAATGGGTTCGGAGGTCGATGAAGGCGAAGAAACGAGCTTGAGGTTTCGAGGGGTTCTGCGATCGAGGTTGGAGTTGTGAGAGGAAGAAGTTTTTGTGAGGGAGAGGTGTGGCTGAGCCCTATAAATACTTTTCATATTGTACTCCGTAGTACTCCGTAAGAAAGACCTCGTAAAGGGGCCGATTCACCTACCCTGTTCTAATGCGTAGCTGCGTTAGTGCTGTGAATCGTGATGTCATATGTGTGATATAAAAGTGAACCTAGGGGGTATTCCGGGGGTTTTATTCTGCGAGACGATAGAGTCGATGTGGGATTTTAGTTAGGACGTGGAACAGGATGAACTTGAGTGAGTGGAAGGGAAGGGGGTGAAGATGTCCAAGGCGAGGGTGAATGAGAAAGTAGGTATGTACGTAGGCATTGTGGCCATGGTGGAATTTGTACAAGCCAATGCACAAAACTGCACGACACTTATTCTACTCCGTACTGTGGGTGTGAGAAATAGGTACATAAGCGCATTGGCACGCTCTCTCCGTGGGTGCTCAGTGATGAGCGTGGAAATTTCATCACTCACGAGTAGGTAGTTACTCCATCCCCAATCTCCAATTGGCAGTAGTACCTCCAGCCATTCACTTATCGATGCTTACGCTGCACTTCCAAATCGAAAGGATTCACAATGAACACGGCTCATCGAGCGTTATCTATTCTTCTAACCATGCACCAGTCCGAACACGTGTGCCGAAGCACGGTCTAAGTTGTTCTGGCTAGGTATAATAAAAGACAAGTAAAACAAAAAGACAAAGAAACCCATGATATGAAATCGCTTCATCGTGCAGATAAAGCTCCCCATGCATTTTATTTTCAAAACTCCTCCAGACGCCATACCATGCATGCAATGCGTTTGCGTAAGGGAAACAGAAAAACAAAAAAACCAAGAAGATATTGTCGGGAATGTAGTACGGGACCACGCTGCGGCGAAAAAGAAGAGGAGTGCTTCTTCTACTCGGGATCATTATGCGTTGTTTTTCGCGACCGTTGAAGGTAGTTGTTGCAGATTAGCAGCATGAAGACATTGAGTCGAGTCTCATCTGCGTATCGACGCGTATGTCGTTGAGAAAGAAAAGTAATCTTTACATCATCGCCTGCCGTTGCCGGGCCCTCTCCTCGGCAAAGACGATGCGGCTCATCTCCAAGACACGCTCGAAACCCTCACGGCCCTTGAGGGCATTCTCCTTGAATCGCGTCACCAGGGTATCCTCGATGCTGTTCTTGATTCGCTGCCAGCCACCGCACAGGGCAGTGATGCGGGCGGACTGGACAAATTGTGTTTGGTGCTCGCCCAAGGGCTTGTAGATGACCTCCTCCTGGACGTTGACGAGATTGCTCCACGTCAGGTTTTGGCTGACCATCGTGAGGGTCTTGTTGCTGGGGTCGACATAAGATGCCTCGAAGACGTAGCTTACGTCCATGGAGGTGCCCATTATTGTCTTGATCCATTCAGGCGCGGTTTGCTTGCAGGTGATGAGGCGCTCGGTGCGGAGGATGCCTGTCTTGGGGTCGACGGCGCGGGAGAGGGTGTCGACTGCAATAACGTGCTCCGACTTGTTGTTCCAAGGGCCATATTTGCGCCAGTTGGCCGTGGACACCTCGTCCCAGGAGTAGTTGTATGTGACGGCGTTGGAAAAGACCTTCATTGTGAAATGAGGTGCTGTTGGGTGATCAAACGGTACGTCGAGAGAGGGCAAGGAATCCCGCGAGGATTTATGTGCGCGACGTCGTAGTATTCAATGAAGATCTATGCTGCCGATGTTGCGAGTGCAATTTTTTTCGGGGGTTCAATTTTTTTTCGTACGCGAGTGGAATCGGTCACGCGACCGTGTCGACCGAAAAGGGGGTAGGTATGGTTTCTCGCGTCGTTTTTGATCAAAGAAAAAGGCAAGATGAAATCAAAGCCCGCTGAAAATGAATTCGACGCTGAGATCTGAAGCAGGAACTGTCACAACGATGCTCGTGCGGAGGGTTGGGGTTGATGCAGGTGGCAGAAGTCGGCTGTAAAGTCGGTCTAAGGTGCATGCATGTGAGAAACTCCGCAAGCCGAACCCCGTTTTCAGAATGGAGAAGGCAAACGCTGCAATTTTTTCTTCTCCATTCCCAAAATCCCATGCACGGGGCACAAAGTCGCTTGCCATTCCTCATCGAGACGGCACTAAGCCTAATGGGGGTGGATATTCCTGGCGCGCACGATAAAAGACCGGGGAGATGAACACGAATCTCTGTGCCGTGATTGGTTTGCCACCACGAGAACGTGCGGAACTGGCAGGAACTTGGAAGTGCACACCGAACTACATACCTATGTATCGGTATACCCTTTGAATGGCGCATGATGAAGTTGCCGACAAGAGACGGATCAGAGTCGCCAAGGATGGCCGGTGAAGCGCAGTTGAGGTGACAGCTACAGGTACATACCTACCTATGTATGTACACGCAAGGACGCGACAGCCGCGGCCTTTTTGGGCTCAAATATTACCGGGCCTAGTTGCCGGCCGCATCGAACCGCGAACGTTCGGCGGGTGGCGTTATAGCAACAAGTCACATTCCTTTGAGATCTCACAAACCTCAGAAACCCCTAGGTAGGCCCTTTGTTTTCGAAATGGTCCTCGGACAATGGGCGGTCAAGCTCCTCATTGTTTTGTACCAATTGCTGTGGCTCGTAATTGCGCTGCATAGGTACATATTGCAGATTAATTAAATAACATGGCACGCATTGGCTCTGGGTCTTGATCTTATTTAATTGGGCATTGCCACCGCTCGTCCGCTTCCTCTTTCTCTTCCTCCTTCATGCTCCAGCTCAGCACGTTTCCCTCTTGAGGGTGCCCCTGGGCGCGACTCGGCGTTCTAATCTTACGCTGCATTTAGACATGCCTTTGTCTATATCAAAGTCTGTGAAAATTATACGTCTTTGCCTAGGGGTCCTCTGCAGTTTAATATTTGCGAACAACCCACGCGCCGCGACGAGCTAGCGAGTACGGACAAGCTTACTTTACAGTTACAGAAAGTCGTCCCTGACTCTTCAAGGAGAGGGCAATGTAAACTTAATAAAGCGTGACAGACAAATCAGATTCAGAACTAGAAAGGAAGGGCCCCTTCATGAAGCTACCGCAACCCCACGGCCAACCAGCCAGTGGAACAATGCACATACCAACCGGCCGCAGGCCGTTGAACGTAACGACTGGGGCCTGCTTGGCGAGTGGCTGCCACGTCGAGGTCGTCTCTCACCATCTGAAAGAAAATGTCGGACTTGACATTCGGCAGCATTGGATGCGAGATGATCACAGATCTACACCTACAGCATCAGTCCGCCGAGCACACATGAAAGCATATATGTGCATGATATCTCAGGAGGGCTCAGACTAGCCTTGAAAGTTTGGCAGAGAAAAAGGTCTTAGACTAATGAACGAGGCATGCACTTCTTGGACGACCGCTGGCATCTCAGACAGACATGGCCCGTGTGTTTGCGATGACGTTCTTTAAATCAATCTGGTACGAACCCGGGTCTGCCCACATAGGTCTCCGCTGTAGATAGTATCTAGCTACGTACGTACAATTGACAGCGCAGAATCTGGTTGAAGTGGCCATAGTTTCAAATTCAGCTCTTCGGTAAAGGTAGAGCTCGAGAAGAGGATAGTTTTAAGATAGAAAGACAGATGGGCTTTGGCATAGATCAGCGGGGGCGAGCTCGGCTCACCATGCTCAAACTGACCGTCTATTCCAAAATCAACTATGATAACAACGGCCTTCAGACACGGAAGCAAGAGATCGATCCGCCCCCAAGGTCTCCATTGCGTGAAAGCTGAAGGCTGTATCTCCATTGTCCAAGCGTCTTCTCGTGCGCCGCCTCCACTGGCCGACCGTCTGAGTGTGGTTCTCCTGAGTCCTGACACACAAGGAAACAAAGGGATGGTGCCATAGAAAGCTCTCTTACCATGGCTTGAAAAGGGTACAGTCAAAGGTGGAGTGCCCCTAAATAACTTCTACCCGAAGAACTCACCAGCCGTCTGTCTGTACGTGTAGATGTCCTAGTACATACCGAGAAATAAAGATCAGGGCTGCCACAGAAAGCCCTCTACCCGACGGAGTAAACGTGCAGTCACCAGTCATGTTCAGTTTCACAGAGAGCAGGGAGCAACGTCATTCAGCCTTGTCTCATTTGATTTTTTTTTTGGTTTTCCCCCTCCTGGTTTTGTTTCCATATGTAGCCTAGAGGCTAGTAGTCTTCACCACGGCTAATGACCTCCTTCACGGTCGGTCGGATCAAAATAGTCTAGAAGACGAAAATAAAAAGGAAGAGAAGAAGAAAGAAGTCAGCAATCTGGGAAGTAAAGTGGCATGTCTACTAATACGTTGATAAGAGAGCGAAGGGAAGGTAGACATACGTGTTCGAATTGAGCGGTATAAGAGCCCTTCTTGTCACACAAGGGTGGGTACGCTTCGACAATGCCGTTTTGGACAAGGCTATTCAACTACACCCAGAAAACTGATTAGCACGTGTCCTGAATTCTTTCCGTAAAGGATACGACCATGCCAAGTGTTGGACAGGGGAATCGAACGTACGCCAAGCAGATACTTATCCTGGCCCAGACGGTCAAGATAACGACGGCAGAAAGGCAGCGTGCCAAAGTTCTTGTTGATCACATTGAGGAGGGCCTTGGCGGAGCTCAGACGCAAATCAACGTGCTGAACATCAGCGTTCTTGGCGTAGTGAGACACTTCCATGTCGTCTCGGACGTAGCCGTTTCCGGTGCTGCCAAAGGTCTCAATGGCAAAGACGTCGCCCTCTTCCATCTTGGTCTGGTCGTCGCTCTTGACAATGGGTACGGCCTTGGTGCCGTGGATGCTGTAGGGAAGGATGTTGTGACCGGTGAGATTGCGGATGCTCTTGACTGGGTAGGTGGTGCCGTCGATTTCGACTTCGAAGCTCTCCATGGTCTCCTGAATGACGCCGCCGATTTCGCCAACGCGGGCGTCGATGCCGGCCTCGCGGATGCCAGCGTTAGTGGCTTCCTGCACGGCCTTGAGCAGGTCGTCGTACTTGGGCTCAAAGGCGACGGTGAAGGCCGAGTCGACGATGCGTCCGTTGACGTGCACGCCGAAATCCACCTTCATCACGTCGTCCTGCTGGAGGACCATCTTATTGCCGGCGTTAGGGGTATAGTGCGCGGCGCAATGGTTCAGGCTGAGCCCACAGGGGAAGCCCATGCCTGCAACCAAGGCGTCGCCCTCGGTGAGGCCCGAGTGTCCCGTGAGCGATCTCACGCCGTTCTCGATGGTCTCGGCAATCTCGGTCAGCGTCTGGCCGGGCCGGATGGTCTTCTTGGCGTACTGGCGGACCTGGCGATGAATCTCGGCGGCCTCGCGGTAGTCGCTCAAGAACTCCGACTGTAGGTTATCAAGGTGGCGCTTCTCTTCGTTGGTGGTTCGGTAGTTGTTGTCGTCCTTGTACTCGACTTCATCGCCCTTGGGATACGATTTGTTAGGGAACAGCTGGCTGACCATCACGCTGGGGGGTTCGGTCTGTGCATTGGGCGCGGCCTTCTTCTTCTTTCTAGGCTTTCTCTTCTTCTTCTTCTTCGCAGCTCCGCTGGCGCCGTCTGCGCCATCGGCCGCGTCATTCTCGTCGGCGTCATCGTCGGACTCTTCTGCGCGATCTTCCTTCTGACCGCCAGTAGTTGTGGTCTGCGCGACGTCGTGCACTGGAGAGGTCATCAGTCGGCCGCTCGAGTGCTGTGAATAGGATAGCGTTCTCGTCTCTGGTGAGATATGAGACGTGGGCGAGGATTCTAGCTATGGAGGAGTACCTTTCAGCTCCTTGAGAGCTTCGGTGGGAGCTTGGGCTGCCATGTTGACTTTGTCGTTGACTCGTTGAAGAGAAAGCGGGGAGACTCCAAGAAAGAAAAGTCAAACCATGACTGGTCTGGAGGGGACCACTAACTGCCCCGTTCAGTGCTAGCGCTGCCGCCTCAGTGCTCAGTGCTCACAGAGCCCAGGCTTTCTTCACTACAATGGATAGATCATAGGCATGTACATGTACATGTATGTACTGTATGTACCTACATACAGAACTCTTCACGGCACACGCTTCACACGATGCTCTCGACTGGCAAGTCTGTCAACTCTTGGTGTTGGTCCTACTCCGTACAGCCTGCAGGAAATAACAGCCTGTGATTGAGTGTTACATAGCGGCTTTGATTTGTCACATCTCAGATCCAATTGTACCCTGGCATGTCAGACGAGCCTTGCAAAGTGATGACGGAACAGAAGAAGCCGGAAAAACAAGAAGGCAATTTCAGAGAATACCGGTTGTCACGAAATCCCACTTCTATCATTCCATCTCTTTCCGCAAGATAGCCAGTACGGTACAGTGTGCACATAGCACGTAGCTTCTCGAGTCTCGCAATTGCTTGCGTTGGTGCTTGTCGAAGAGTGAGCGAGTGACACGCCAAACAGGAAGCAAGACTGGTGGTGGCTCGTTGTTCAACTCAAGTCTACTCCGTAGGTAGCCTACAGGCTACGCCACGCAGCCTGGCGGGACCGAATTACCCTGAATAATGGATCGGAAAAAAGGCAAGATTCATGCATGATCCGATTGCACTTTTGTTTCCTTGTGATATCTTTCCGAGACAAGAATATGTGTCCATTCTTCTCCGTGAACAAGCGCACACTTGCTAGATTACCTAATCCGCGCCCATACCGCGTCCCCACGTTTAAAATGAGGGGATTATACGGAGTACAAGAGCATGATCGATCATCGAAGTTGTTGTACGTCCCTTTCCAACTCAACGCATCCATCCTACAAATCAGCAGAGTTTAAAGCCCTTGGAGGCGGAAGGAGCCAGCATGCCCATGAAAAAACAGATCGAGTACCTGGTCGACAAGGCCTACACGCTGTACGCCCAGCTCAAGCCAGACCAACGGCTGTGTGAGTTGCCGCCCCCCCCTTACCTAGCTCTCTCAGTCGTCTCGGCATTCCTTCGCGATGTACGGAGTACTCCCCCTCCCCCCTCGCATTGTTTCTACGCATTTACATGCACAACTTTCGGGGGGGGGGGGAGGGTTTGGTTTGACAGTCTTCTCAGACGGAGACGGAAGGGAACATATAATCATACAAATCAACTAATGCCCTCATACCTACAGTGATTGGCATCGCCGGCATCCCTGGCTCCGGCAAAACAACCCTCGCAGAAACGCTTGTTGAGGACCTCAACAGGCGCGCCAAATATGAACTTGTTCCCAATGAATTCCCCTTTTACGCCTCACCCGCCATCTCCATCCCCATGGACGGCTTCCATCTCCCCCGCCAAGTCCTCTCCGCCATGCCCGACCCCACAGAGGCCCACGCCCGCCGCGGCGCCCCCTTCACCTTTGATGTCCCCATGCTCATCTCCCTGATCCACAAACTCCGCCAGTCCATTCCCCCGCCCGGAACCGAAGGCGACGACGAAGAAGGCCACAGCAGCAGAACTATTCTCGCTCCGTCGTTTGATCACGCCATCAAGGACCCCAAGGATGACGATATTGCTGTGTTGCCCTCGCACAGAATCGTCTTCATCGAGGGGAGTTATCTCGCCCTGGACAAGGAAGTGTGGCGGGACGGTGCGGCGCTCCTGAACGAGCTGTGGTTCGTGGAGGTGGACTTCGAGGTAGCGCGGTGTCGCTTGAGGGAGAGGCATTTGCAGGCGGGAATTGTCAGCTCATTGTCGGAGGGCGACAAGAGGGCCCTAGAGAATGATCTGGTGAACGGAGATGAGATTTTGCAGTACAGGCTGCCGGTTGATGAGGTTATACAGAGTTTGGACGAGGGGCCTTGGGATCTTGAAAACTGCTGCACGTAGGTGGTGTTGGTGATGATGCATCATAAATTTGTCGCTAGAGGGACGGATCTGCTTTTGTAGAACGGCATTGCAGATACAAAACTGTCCTCTGCTTTCGAGCAGCGCGGCTTATCTGATCAGGAAGGGCTCCAGGAGAAAAAAAAAAGAAAAGAAAAAGAACTTGGACATTGAAAGGGATAACAACATACAAAGCTACCACAGGTTCCAAAATTACGCTTGCTGCATTATCAAAACCGCGCGACTCTTCTTTCCCGCTCCTCATCGTTCGCCCGTCAGCCTCCGTCTTGTGCACCTCCTTCCATCTGCGACACCACTGCGCGATCACATCCCTCTTCAGCCGACTCCATCGCCTCCAGCCAGCTGCCACCTCTACTTTTCTCAATTTGGCTTCTCACCACCCTCTAGGCCCAGCACCTTCATCAACTCCGGAATCTCGGCATGGTCCCTCGTAGTCCTCATCCGATGACACCACGTCAGCTTCTTCTCCTCCCCCTCCACCTCCGCCGCCGTCGACGCCTTGTCCAGCGGCTCAAAGAGAAACTCGCCGCCCACCTGTCTCTGGTCGCCCGACTTGTGAGCCAAGCCCTCGGGAATTGACCGCAGCGCCTGTCCAACACTGTGAAGAACATTGACAAAGAAGCCCTTCTTGATGTAGCCGGGCTTCTTCCCCAGCGCGAGCGTCTTCGTCATGCCCAACTCGCGGAAGAGCGAGGCCGATGGGTCCGTGTAGATGTCAAAAGGCCAGTTTGTCGTCTCGACGTACATATCTATTAGGGCCGGATCGCCGCATCCGATAGCGACGATGGAGGTGCTCACGGGGAGGGACGACAGGGACTCTGGTGTGATGGATGCGGCAAGCGAGCGGAGGTATTCCTGGCAGTTCTGCAGAGGTCATTAGTGGAGGGCTCTCTACATGCAGCAGCATGACTTCCGTCTTCTGTCCCATCCAAGTTGCACAATACATCTATCTTGGAATGAAATGAACGAGAAGAAATCACAGAGGTTTCAGAAAGAGATACATAGAAAGATGGAGATACTTACACCACAGTAGAAGTGCCGAATGAAAATTACCAGCACGCGCTTTTTCTGGCCACTTCCCCGGTAAAGATCTTTAAACGGTGTCGATTTGCCATGTTTGTCTAATACGTGATAGTCGTCCACCTTGGCAATGGCCTCCTTCGAAGGAATCTCATCGTCGGTGCTTACGTTGCCGTCAAAGTCCTCAGGCCGGGTCTTGCTGATATTCGGAGGGGTAGGGTCGTTCGCAGGCGCAGGCGCAAGGGCAGGTGCAGGTGCATCAGTAACAGGCTTGACGTTATCCATGGCTGGTTGACACGACCTTGGTCTTTCTTTCAAAGTCTGTTCGTGGAAATAGGAATAACGTGTAGGATCAAAGTCGACGAAAAGAAGCTCGTAAGCGAGTTCGCCGTCAGTTAGAAATCGATGTGAGGGATGCGAAAACGAAATGGCAGCCGTCGATTTGGACTGAAACTTGATGTCTCGACGTGAACATGTGATTGATGGGGCCACCATGACGTCTGTGACAGTGTGACGGCCTGGCCCCCGGACAAAGAAAGCAATCTATGTACCTAGGTACATACCTGTACCTAGGTACCTAAGGTATGTAATGTACATATTGTATGTACTCCGTACCCATGCAGGAGGCTACCCTACGACAAACTAGCCTCAGCGCGCCTCCTAACCCAAAATTCCTTCATGTTTATTCTCGATCTGACCTTCGCAAGCAGCCTCACAACAATCACAAAACCCACCAACCAAAGCGCACACATACACATCGCAATGGATCAAGAAGACAACCCCCTCCTCAACATCGACCTCTCCGACTCCTCGGACCAGGAACCCGACAAAGCTCAGAAGAAAACCGACCGAACGGCCCAAACAGAAGACGAGTTCCAGTTCGTCAAAGGCATGTACCGCGCCAGAGTCGAAAATGGCAATGTAAGTCTTGCCAGTTGCGATGCAATCGTTCTATACAGACGCAATACAAGCACCTGCTACAGAAATGCAATGGCTAATGGGTGCTCACAACAATATCGATGCTTTTTAGATTCATGAGCGTTTAGACCTTCCCTTGAGGCCTGACACCAACAAAATGCGTACGCAAGATGTTATTCATGCTGTTGAGGAGCTATATTTTCACCGCACATTTCAGCAAGCCATAGATTTAGTCAACCGCGCACTAGACAGCCCCGACGGCGACGCATCAGTTGACAATGATTCGCGACAACTCCTCGAGACGTACAGAGAAAAATGCCAGCGCAGGCTGAATGCCCCAACGCAACGAGGTTAAAGCGATTCGGCAACGCAGCGCATCGTTGGAGTGCCTTTGAGAATAGAGCTGCCATGCCCTACGTACGCCTTTGTCGATTACTCAACGACCGATAATGTTCAAGCAACATGGCTAGCTTGTCCGCTGCGCAGCCGTGGACAGTGAAGCTGCCTCATCTCTCCCATCACGCCCCGCACACTGCCTTCTCCTCTGGCAATATCGCAGCAAACTCTCCAGGCATAGGTCCTCGTCTTACTTTGGGAGTTGGTCATTGTTTCGACAGTCTAAACTGCTACGTCCGCTCCCAGATGTTGGAACATTCACTGATGCATGCACAAATCCATTGCGCCGGATGTATCCGTTGGCTAATTACGAGCCTATCGTGACGTACCGAGACCATCGATGCATGAAGAGCTCCGAGGTGGCGGGATGCCCTCTTGGTTGGGTGCCTTTGTCGTCAACTCCTCCCCAGATATCGGACGCCTGGCGACAGTGGCATCCGGCCACTGGAGCGCCGAGTCGCCATGTATCCAAGCATTATGTTTTGACACGACTTCGACAGGCACAGTAGGCGAGCAGTGACCAACAGCTTGGGTGCGACGAGGGGTCACAATCGACGTGCCAAGCCATTCAGAAGTTGCGATGCCCCTCGATGACAGGGCTTGAATCTCTGGAATCGAGTACTGGATCCGCTTAGTATCGGAGCGAATGCTTTCCATCTTCAACGGAGGAAGTAAGACAGGGGGTTCGGGATGTGCTGAATGCTTCCGCGACTCAGCCTTGCACTTGATGCGGACGAGAATGCAAAGCAATTCCAAGAGCTCGGGTTTCATTTCGCTTGTCTCTGATCCTAGAGAGCCCCTTGCAAGCCAGCTCTCAATTGCTGTCTCCCGCATGTTCAATATGGCGTCCTCCGCAATACTCAGTCCAGCCGCAGCTGCCAATGGAATAATTTTTTCAATTAGATCGAACAGCGATTCGGCGACACCCTCAATTGCTTGCACCTGTTTCTCTTGCTCAAATGCTGTCAATGACGATTCCTCGTCAGCCGATTTAGTCACTGCGCCTTCGCTCGTGATCTGCAGTTTGGTCGCTTTATCTAGCTTGGTCACATCCTCGGACTTAGTCGCATTTGGCTTAGACATTCCCTCTGTGATGAAAAGCGGAAGTTCGAGAATTGATGGACCCTCACTGTTTGCAGAATAGTAGCCAGACTTGGCTGGGGCCATAAGAACCGCCACTGCGGCTTTCTGAAGGGTCCCTAAATAAAGTCCGAATTCCTTGGCACCAGAAGCATTGGAGAATTGCAAGAGAAATGGTTTCATGCTGGCCATCTCTCGAGTGAAAAGTCGGCAGGAGTTGTCCAGAATATCTGGCGCAGACACGTCCAGCACATTGTGCGCCCAATCCTCCTTCTTCGAGGCGGAAAACACCAGAAAGGCCTTTACACTATGGCGTATTCTGAGAGTACACGTCACAAATTGTGATAGTCCCTTGGACTCCAAATCCAACCATTCGCACTTTTCTTTGTAGACGACCTGCTCCGAGAGTAGTGTCTCCGGCCTGGCGGGAAGAGTACCGGTATTTGTGGTGTGAATCAGCTCTGTGGCATTCCCGAGTATCAAATCTGGTGTACTGTTCTCGAGCGTGCTCGGGTGTCCATTGTTAAGCTTGCTCTCAGGTTGCCGTTTGGGAATCTTGCGAGGTTGTTGCGCTGCAGGAGTGGGTATAATTGCTTTGCCAGCAGGAGGTGCAAGAGGTCCGGGCTTTTTGAACGGTACTTTCTCAGCATGAAATATAGGCTTAGATTTGTTCCGTCCTTGCGGTTCCGGCCAAACTGACAGTGGCGCCCTATTAGGCCGAGTATCAGTCCTTAGCTCGACATCACAGTGAAGTCAAGCGAGACGAAAGGAAAAGAACTCAACGCGACGTACATGTCAGCATGATGCTTGCTCGCACGTTTCTCCGTAGTCATGGCCCAGGGTCGGCTGTCGCCAAGATCTAGGCCTTGCATCTCTGCTGACTCGTCATCTTGAATATTTACTGGCGAGTTACTTCATCAGCGCCGCTAGGGAGACTGAAGGGTCAAGACAGTCAAAAACACTACCTTTCCATTTATCTTCCAAGCCTTTCTTCAAGGACGGAGGATAGTGTAACGTGCCATTCCGACGAGTGGGCTCGTATGAGGGTCGCTTTCCCTCTCTTTCACTAAGAGGAAGTTCATCCTGTCGTTGGCGCCCAAGGTCGGCCTGCAATGAGGGTCCGTCAGAGTGTTTATGAGGTGATGAGAACTGAAGGCATTGAATCCTTGCCTACCATGCAGGCCATTTGAAGATCTGCTGCTTCCATTGCTTCTTTTGTGCCGTAGATCCCAGCAGAGCGACAGACTGAACACTCATGGGGAAGCGAAAAGAAAAGAAGGACCACGGACAGCGGTCACGTCCGAGGTCGCTGTGGTCGGTTGATGGAAGAAAGGTTGCAAGACCAACGCCACTTGTTTGCATTGTCTGAGACGAGACGTCGCAAATTGCGATAGACACTGGAGAGAATGTGCAGCTGTAGAGCTTGGCTGGCAGTTGCCATTTGGGGTGCCAGTGACAGACGACAGTTGTGGATAGGGAAAGCACAAGCTGGCTACTGCTGTTTGCCATTCAGTTCTTTTTTTTTCAAACTTCAGACAGAGAGAGGCAAGACCACGAATTTACAATCCCTGACAACCCTTTTAAGTTTTACGATCTGTAGTCTCTCGTTTCTTTGCTTGGATATACGTCTCAATCCAGTGCAAAGTTCACGCGCAGCTACATACACGTATTGACAGCAGGTACATAGCTCTTGCCTCTATGTTGCACACGTACGATGTGCCGAATCTCTCTCAATCACATGGACTGAAGCAAGTAAAGACCCATGACATCCACTTCCCTCTCCTAGCCTCTCAATAGAGGTATGTATCAAATCCGGATGTAGCATTTCTGTATCACATAAGACGTATTCTCTTACTCCGACAGTAACCATTTTCCGACGCCGCCCGTCTCGAGATTGCCAAACACTCGCGTCAAGGGTTAACCTTGCTCAAATCTGCCGAATTGTGCGGAGACTATCTGTGATAGAAATCCCGTTACATAGCAGGATCTTAGACAATTCAGAAGTGATCTGCTCAGATTACATAGACGGGATACAAATCAGGAGACGTAGCTTCGTGGGCTCTGTCCACCGCGGCTGTTTGTGACTACCTAGCACAAACCATGCCGATTCACGCCGGTGGCATTCATACCAATGATAATGGCGTTGGCCAGCGAAGAAGAAGTCGTGTTTCGTTCATGCTGAAATGGGAGTAGTCAGCCAGCCAACATTCACGGCGTCCACTAGCATACACGATTGGAAGCCCTAGAGAAGCTGTAGATAACCTGCCTCACAAACACATTTCAATGCAAAGCAAAATTAACGAGCTCTTTCTGGATCACATCCCAAGTATTCGTTGGTGCAAGAAACGCCTACGGGCCGTCCGGGTAAACAGCAATGCGTCGTCATCTACATAGCTTGGTATGTATTCCGTGTTGGCGGATAACAAGCACAACCGGAATAAACGCAGGAGCCAGGAAGACAAGCGGGATGGTACCAGGCTACCAGCGGGGATTGCGCTTGCCTAAAGCTCCAACTGCCGGGGAGCAGAAGATGGAGCAGCGGTTGGTAGATGTGTGTGCAATATGTATGTACTGGCGGGCGATTCAATTTCAATCACCCGCCAGTAAAGGCAAATGAAAGCTAGAAAGACAGTTTGAGGCTTGGCTATCGAGACAAACCCCGCTGGTGAAGCAACACTCAGGCCAGGGATGGTGGCGGCGTGATAAGTCGACAACGAATAAGATCGTTTACATGGCTACGAAGCTGTTGAGCAGTTCCGGATTCGGAATGATGAAGATGCGCCTCGGGCTGAAGGTACATAGGTATGTACCTGCCTACATAGCTCGTCAGCCTCCATTCAGGGACGAGCTGCATGGTTTCAGACTTTCAGTCCTGAACGAAGGCTGATACGAAACTCGATGCCCCGGAGTGAGGATAGGTGGCAGTGAGGGCACCGCCGACCGGTAGGGCCCGGGCGTCCCATGGTAGCTTTTTCAAATCCCCAACACGTTGGTTGCCTCTTGAGCCTGATATCCCCAACTTCCACGAGAATAGCGTCGTGGACGGTGGCACGTAATGATCAACATCGAGCTTTACTCCGTACACGTTGATTCACCGTCACACTGTCTCACACACCATTGCGGCCAATTAGCACGCCAACGCACGGCCTGTTTTCATCGACGCTAGTGGGATAGCACGGTGCGAATGAGATGCACAAAACGAAGGGGCACGAGATAAAGCTACATATATGTACATACTCCGTACTCCATATTTCAGTCGGAATTCCCAACAAGCTCGCCCGTGCCAGATTCACCGTCGTATGTACCTACCTCCTACATAGCACCATTCCAGGTCGACTAGGTATTGGATCATGCATTTACCCTGGTTTGGAAGCTCGCACAGCTCAACCGGCCACCCGTCACCTGACCTTCTAGCGCTCCCGTTCTAAACATACCCGGCCGTTTTGATGCTTGTACATATGCCATCCCGCGCCCCCCAAAGCCGATTGCAGATATTACCAGGCTCAATCTCCCCAACTCTGACCCGACTGTGACTTCTCAAACACTTTTGCATCTCTTTTTCGTTGTCTTCGTCTCGAGAGCGTCTAAACGAACAACAAACTCCTCCCGCACCAGCAACAGCACAAGGCCATCCAATGTCTCGCATCACCGCTCCCATTGCCAAGCTCGTCCGCAC
Source organism: Claviceps quebecensis (assembly GCA_004016085.1). Taxonomy (NCBI): domain Eukaryota; kingdom Fungi; phylum Ascomycota; class Sordariomycetes; order Hypocreales; family Clavicipitaceae; genus Claviceps; species Claviceps quebecensis. The sequence continues at coordinate 15,063 of QEQW01000196.1, forward strand.
GCCAGCCAGCTCCCCAGTGGGAATGGCCACGCGCGCCCCCGCAGCGGCCACACTGCTCGACAGCTCTTCCCACAGCGCCGGAGCGTCCCTCATGCCCAAGTACGCCGAGCTGCTGCACAACCGCCGCAGCCACGAGCACTCTGATGTAAGTGCTTCAGACTTCTCCTTGTTCTGTCACCCGGTGTCCGTACATTTTCATACACAACGTTCAGCAGCAACACGACATGTCATCATCCGGTTCCCCCCCTCTTGTATTAGCAGTTCAGATATGCACCTACCTCATGACAAGGCGTTCAAACTAATGTCCCGTCACCCGTGTCGTCCAGACCCCTCGCAGCCTCACCACAACTCACCGTCCAACTCCGCAACCATCCCTGACCAACCGCCCACGACCCCTGATGCAAACCTTCCACTCCGCCTCCCCCACCTCTTCCGCCCCGCAAACCTCCACACACATCGACGCCACTGTCTTTCCCTCAACGGCCCTCCTCTTCGGCAGCGCCCCTTCTATTACGAGTGACGATGGGCCGCGTGTGCCTCTCCTGCCAGACAATTACACCGCGGCCCATGGGCCAATTGTGGCCGCTGAGGCGAATCCCCTCCCGCAAGTAACTATTGTGGCCGCCGATCCGGACAAGGTCGTTCCTGGGGCGCCGAACGCTGGTGTGGAGGGCTTGGGCCTTGATGGCGTTGACTTCAAGTTCTTGTATGATGAGGGCGGTATGCTACATGTACCCGGCGCGGAGGGCCGTAGGGGTATGATTCGGGATATTTGGAAGGGCTTGGTAGGGGAGAAGTAAGGGGGGGGGGCGAGAAGGCTGCATGATGAGTGATGTGGCTACGAGAGGTTCATTGTGGTGAGGGCGTGAGGCTGTGAGACGGTCCAGGCTGAATGTGAGAGAACCTCGCTTTAGATGTTTTCATCTGTGTGTCGTCTCGTTTTTTCTTTATGTTTGGAGATTATACTACTGGGTATTTTGTGGCTGGAATTTCGTACATGAGAGCGATTTTTGGTTCCTTTTTGGGGAAATAGTTGGCAGATATATATAGTATATAGCATGTTGTAGTACAAGCTACGCTAAGCGCCACGCGCAATTTCATTTCATCAACTTTGCTCCCGCGCCATGCGTTCATTCATCAAGCCGACTCGCGTCATGGTTTTGCCAAGGCGCACATCCTCCAATTCGCGCCTCGAATGCTCGCAAATGCTGGAAGATGACGGTTGCGTGAACGGATGGGCCAAATATGCTCTTGGGGGTATTTTTGCTGCGTCGTCAATTCTGACAGCCTCGATTTGTCGTGCTCCCCCTATCTCTGTCTCTCTTGCTTGAAACAGTTCATCTCGTACCTGTCTCATCTCACCTCAGTCCCCGTGCTTGGTTCCCAACCTTATCGTGCATTGCCTCCTGCAAACCCCATTTATTTCTTCTTCAAGGACGGCCGTGGCTTGCACTCATCTCCTGTGACGGGATGCAGCATCACCTTGAGGGGATAGCTCGGCGTGTTTTGTTGGTGGCCCTTGCTCCAGTCGTAGCCGACGGCATAGGCGAAAATATTGCCCGTCTTGCTGAACGCCGTCGCCGTAATGCTACCCCCAACTTTGGGGTATCCCTTGAGACGGTGCTTGGCGTCCTTGTCCCAGAAGTGAAATGTGCCATCAGATCCGGCGGTGCTGAAAGTTCCGTGGACAGGATGGAAGGAGATGTCATTCACGGCGTAGCACGGGGCGCTGCCGTTCACGACCGGGTCTCGATGGCACTTGAATGAGAAATTGTAACTGTTTACGGAGATTGCATTTGTTAGCCTCTTGAAATGATGTGTTGGGGTAGGGTGTGATTTTGATCAAGATCAGATTGGTAATCATGAAGAAGGGAACGGAGGGAAAGAAGGCAAAATGCATTAGCGGACGCGACTCCATCTTACCTCGAGTTCTTGTCTTCGATGTACTGAATAGCGCATCGGCCCTCGATACTGCCGATAGCAAAGCCAGCAGAGTCGTTAAAGCAACGGATCACACGTGTCTGCCACTTGAGCGGACTCTGTAGTGTCTTGTAGATCTTCGATGGGTTCCGCATATCAATGACGTTGATGTACCTGTCCGCGGTGCCGATCACGCATAGGTTATCCTTCACATCCATGGCGAATATACGATCTTGACACGTCACAGTCGCCGCGGCGTTTCCAGCCTGCCTTGGATCCCAGTACTTGATTGTCTTATCCCATGATCCAGACACGATCATGGGGTTGGCGCCGCTCTCAAAGAATCGACACGATCGAATGGGCATGTTGTGCGTGCCGACGATGACGTCTTTCTGAGAAGCCAAGTCGCACAATTTGAGATTCTTGTCCGCGCCTGCGGAAGCTATTTTTGTTCCGTCCTAAAAGAAGCAGATAATTAGAACAAAACCTTCTACGTACCGAAAGAAGTTCCGCCGTCTTGAATGGAGCAGGCATATGGATTGGTGGTGATGACTTACCTTCGAGAAGTCACAACTTAAGACAGGCTGCGCATGCTCGTACGAGTGTCGACCTTGGCTCAGGCCGGCCGCAGAAATCTCATACACGCGAACCTTCTTATCCCAACTGGACATGGCTAGAAGATCGGGCCCATTGGCAGCCGGTGAGAAGCAGAGACTCGAGATGGTATCGGTGGGAGGATCGCGGAGGAGCACATCTGCCTTGAGGTCTCCGACAGTGTTTGCCGCCGAGGTGCTGGAGCTGCTCCCAAAAAGGCTAGACATGATGCCAACCTTTGTCGTTCCAGATGAAAAGGCGTCGTTGGTTATTCAAGGCCGGTAGAGGCAGAAGAAAGCGAACAAACGAGGTGGTTCGCGACTTGAAGAGCGGGTAGTACTATGTCGAGGCAGGCGGCTTCGCGTATGGTATGTTCGAGTCTTCGACTATGAGAAGTTGATGTAGCTGATGCAGACGAAGAGGCAGAGGAGTTTCAGTTGCCCAGCTTTCTTGGAGTTCGGTCACCTTGGCACTGATTGGCTCACGTCCATAAGCCTTATCGATAAGCTCCCTCCCCTGCAAGTGAAGCCCAAAGTGGGTCCAGTCCAGCTGAATAAAAATTCAAACCACCGACCCTCATCTTTCTTTCTTCTCTTTCCTTTCTCCTCACCCCCTCGCTCAACAAATCGCTATTCGAAGCTTTCAAACAGAGACGCTCTGCTCCTTGGGCAGCGCGTCTCACAAGTCTACACAAAAACTTTGCTTTGGGTGAAAGTCCCCGGACGTCTCCATTTCGGAGCCTGCGGAAACGCGCCGCCATAGAAGCACTGCGGCTGACCTTTTGCACCTTGGCCCTTTCGTCATGGACAACCTGCCCTGCTCATCGCTGCATCCGCTGTGCCTACTTCTTTCTCTCCAAGAAATCAATCCAAGCCTGTCTGTCTCGAACCATATGGACGAAGATATGAGTCCGCGTCGGGATGGTGCTAGCGGGGATCTTCTTGTCGCGGAAGCAAGTAGAAGCTGCGGAATGATGGGTGGCCGTGTGGCGGCATGTCTTGCGGTATCGGGTGCTGAGGATCTTTTGTCGAGATTGATAGGTATGCGATTGCTTTGGTCGCTTTTGCGCCAAAGTTACTCGATGGGGCTTATTCTTGAGGCGAGGGGGCCAAAACGCTTCATCAATGTCTGTTTGACAAGCTGATGCGGAACCCGTTTCTTTTCTTGTTTCATTTTTTTAATTCTCGAACTTCGTGGGAAGTTTGCTTTTCTGGGTTTTGTTCCGTTGGTCAACTGGCAGAGATGAGGAGCTGGATTTCATATGATGATGACAACCTAGAGTCAAACACTGAGGCAGAGGATACCTCTGCCGATGCAGATGACATGTGTTTTATGTCTCTGATGAAAATCCTATCTCTATTACTCCGTACTTATCCGTACTGTCGTTTTGAACCGCAAGGTTCACGTTAGGTGTTCTGAGTCCTAACAGATGAGTACGACTACGAAGGCACTCGCCAGTGCATCAAGACATGTAAAAAAGCTTGTGTCTATCCGTCCCGCACTCTACGGAGTACCTAGTGCTTTTGTTTCTGGAGGCTTTTGGTGCCGACATTCGTCCTCAAATTAGTATCTGTACCGTCTGTGGTGTCGATGAAGTCTTGTCTGGTATTTCACTCTCTGATAAGTTATAACACTCATGATGCCCCAGATGATGTTGGCGAGACGTTGCCCGCTGCGTCGGGGCCTCGTGACACCAAAGACCACGCGACGAGTCTACGACCCAACCTACATGCCTCTATCTACCGTGCGAAAACTGAACTGCCGTTTCACGCCCGAAGAAGCACATGGCATGGATTAAGAAGCCATACATATCGGGAACGCTGGCTCTCTTCTTAGAGTGCGACGAAGTTGTGAGTCGTAACATAGCCAATTCCTCCGCCGGCTGACATTGCGGAACGGCCAACTCAGCGACAAGGACAGGTAGGTACAGTACCTAATGAATATTGGCAACGGCAAGCATTGGCACCATTTTGCCGGAATGCACGTCTCTTGGCAACCTTGTGTCGGCGACTGCTTTTCTTAACACACATGCCGTTTCGGGGTCATGATGCATTTGGGCCTGCGTCTAGCGTATCATGTTGTTGTCCTATCCGTACATGAGATTACGGGTACCTTAGGTAGGTAGTGCTCTCAGCCTGAAGTATGAACCCGTGAGTGCAACCTAAAAAGGGCTTCCGCTGCACTTTGCTACAATTGATACGACAATCGTTTGAGGATGACTTGAGATTACATACCTGATCAGAATCAGTTACATGAGTTATGAAGCGTAAGTTGTTGCTGTTATAAGTTATAACTCGGGCGCTGCCACGTACGACTCACGACTCACGAGTAGGTACCTTAGACCTAGGTATGTGTACCGGTAGCAACAGTTATGTACATACTATACCTACCTCACGTCCTAACCACAATGTGCCCTCGTTCGGCCACTGTCTCTGGAACGAGACTTCTCCGGCTATCGCTTCCGACACGCAAGAAGCCGCTTGGTCTGCTGAACTGCCGTTCTGGGGTCATCTTGCCGGGATGCAGAGTCTGCCATATTCGGAATTGGAGCAGTGGTAGGCAGGTTACTACCACTGACCAGGTAGGTATGTACATGTACCCTCTTCAAGATGAGATACACGAGATACCTAGGTACCTTAGCCGCACAAACACAATATCACGCACTTTTCTCCGTGTTATTACCTCCTATCTCCACGTTTGCGACTTATCGATGGCCATTGGCCGCGCAGCGCAGCAAATACGTAGGTACCACATACCATGCTCTCTTTCTACTCCGTATGTACAATCCCCGACATCTTCAACCCCTTCTTGTACGGAGTAGTGGGCCTCGATCCGACTCATTTCACCTCGCAGCGTTAACCTTTCGGCCGACTGCCCGATGCAACCTGGCGTCCCCGGTTGAACTTTTTTTTACCGCAGCTCAGCGATTGTGTTTTGCCCAGGTCCGGTTCATTTTACATACGGATACCTATGTAGCGAATGACCCTGTTCAAATCTTCACAATGAGTGTAAGCGCATAAGATGTTTGACCTCTCTGTTCCAAGTTCCAACCCATACATTCCCGATGCCATCATAGGATCGCTTCACAAGTGTACAAGTGTGCAAGTGTGCAAGTGTGCAAGTGTGCAAGTGTGCAAGTGTGCAAGTGTGCAAGTTTCCAGATTCCACCTTGCATCTTTACGGTAGGGATCCTGAGGGAACAAAATCGACAACGGAAGATATATAGTTATGTTAATGTAGCACACACAGAGCCAGCTGCAAACCCCCGTCTGATGCCATGAAACGGCTCAAGAGAACGAACCCCCTTATATGTAACAGAAAGACGATACCAAAGGAACTACTCCGTAGAAACAAGGAAAGAAAAGCCAGATTGCCCGTGCCATGGGGTAGAGAGAGATCCGACGTGTCGCCGGAACGGGATCGAGGAACCTGCCGTCAGGGGTTGGATCTCGGCGTTCGCAGCGTCTCAGCCGTTTCCGCACTTCTACCGCATCGACAAGGGAGGCCCAATTTACGTATGGGTAGCTATACCTAGGTATGTATGTATGTATGTACCTAGTATCAAAAGGGCCTTGTTCCCCGATCTGTTGTTATTTTGGCTTTTGAGGGGAGGGGAGTCCCCTGTCATTATGTGTTTTGAGTTGATGTGGATCGGCTGTTTTGTCGCGATTTGGGACCAGATCAACGCGTTGCACAACGAAGCCAGACGGACACTCTGGGCATCTTGGCGTTTACGAGAAAAGGCAGGCGTCCGATGTGAGAACGGTGGGGAGATTTCTGCCAAGGCTCTGACCTAGTGCGAGCCCTGAGTTCAAAAGACGCGTTGGTTTGCACCGAGTCGGTGGCTTTCGGGCCAGTGTACTCCGTATGTAGGTAGGTATTCGACCACAGATGGTCCGTGGAGGCATCGTGACAATGCACCAGAGGACAAAAACCTCTTGGCTCTCGCTCATTGGCTGGCCAAACAGAATCATGCAATCCGATCTGTCGGATCGAGGCCGGGAAACCAAAATCCGGGGTCCAATCGGCGGACGGTACCTAGTCACGTCCTTGTAAATCGCGATTCGCCGCTACATATGTCATATTCGCATCGTGTACTTCGATCGAGATCCACACATCTGCGATTTCATTGGATTGACCATGGGTTGGACTGTGGGAGGGCCACCATAACGATCCGAAAGCAGATCATGGTCGATCCCGGATATCGTGACTGTTTTGGGGCGTAGGGTTCTCCGCAGCCGACATGGCTGCTCGCTTGGGCACGATGCTGTCAACGTGAGAGGCAGATATAGGGTCAAGTTTCGGTTAGATTCCTGAAGCGAGTCAGTTTATGCACATTATGTATACAGCTGCCTAAGAGGCCTTGGGAAGAAATGTTGACGAAGTTTCTCACTGCTCGCAAGGTAGCCCCAGACATGGCCACGATTCACGAAGATGGATTCGCCAAAGCACGTACGGACTGTCAACTGAAGTTGCCTGGAGGAGAAATGAGAGACGTGACCATCGTCTGTCACCAAATACAATATCGTAACAACATTTGCAGTTGATGGCACGCTTTTTAAATGCTTCTAAGACATGTGATGACGGATCCAGAAGCCCTGGGGGACCGGATGGAGAACAGAACCGCTGTAAGAAGAGCCTGGCGATCTTCCCGTCTCCAGACTCCTGCTCAGTGCTTCCCAATGGAGGTACATATGCATGGCTATGGAAGGACCCATGGGACCATCATTTCTGGCCGTGTATTCAGCATACCAAGGACTAAAACCAACATCGAAAGCCCTGAGATTATTCGCACACAAAAGGTTGGTTCGTTTCGGTGTAGCATACTCACCATTAGTACAACTGCTACGCGCGAAAGAGCCTCAGGGAGGTCAGCTTGATGTCAGTTGTCCCCAATCGGATTGCCCTATAGTATTGGAACACGGTATTATTGCCACCTTCGTCTCTTCGTCCCTTCGTCCAACATCTTTGGCTGTTTGTGTCGCCACACGAGTCCAAAGGTGGAAGCCAGTCCTGGTATTGAAACACGAGCTGGCAATGCACTGCTGAGAACTGTATCTCCTAGACGGTAACAAGTGTCATTGACATTGCCTGGTTCCATGTTCTCGATCGATGGTGGTACGTAATCAAGTATATGAACGGACGTTCTGTCACCCCATTCCCATTTGTATCAGATCGCCTGACTACCTATACCTAGTTGGCCGTCGCGCAGCATCCTTCGTGTCTGAAAGAACTTGCACAGCGGTTCATGGTGGCTGCCGACTTCGTTGGGCAAGATTTGCATGGGTCATCCTTCCGCTGACTGATCCCTTCGCTTCGCACCCCTTGGTAGACTTATGTAAATTATATTCGTGGCAAAGCTGAGCTGCAGTGAAACAGTAAAGGGAAGGTATGATGTCAAATATCTCAAATGTTAGGTGCTGCACTTTTCAGGTTCTGTCTCAATGGCCGCGAGCTGAATCCCAGCATGGCCGCACAACAGCACGACCAGGACAGACTTTTGAAGCTATTGGTAATTTGATCACACAGCGGCTGTGAGGCTGAAGTCCAGAATGGTGCACAACCAAGACAGACTTTGAAGCTATTCATGACGTACTCAGGAAACCAAACGTGTAACTTTGAGTGTTCCGATGTTGGAGGCATGAACAGAAACTCCCATTTAAAGAGGCCATCGCCCCTGCAACCGGTCGGATCGAGCACACCTAGCACGACCTCGTAAAAGAATCCTTAGATCAAACATCATATCACACGATACCGTGCACGTCCACGATAACAATCATGAAGCTTTTCATGCAAGTCGCATTACTTCTGACTGGCATCGCTCTGGCCAGTGCCGACACGGAGCTTTCTGGACGACAAACTCAATGTGCGCATAGGGGTGACGCGTGTCTCGGGAACAACGGGGGCACTAGTCCGGTTTGTTGCAAGGGTCTCTGGTGCGTCAAGACGGTGAGATATGGCAACAGGTGCCTGTAGATCATCATTGTAAGTTGCCCGGGGAATGCAGAGTGAACTATTTTTGAATATAGCGAGAGCTGCTAGCCGGTGGCTGTACGCACATCATGTTGATCAGACGTCAGTGATCAACATTACATTATGTCATCCCGCCGTGGGCATCCTGTTTGTGGAGACAAGCCGAGAGCAGTCGAGATTGAGGTGGCATGTTGCACTGATGGATCATGGAGTGGTGCTGAACTGGAAATGCCACGACGGCTCCCATGACGATGGTGGCGTCCGATCATCATGGGTAGGGAAGCGATTCGGGAAAGGGTTGGACTCGGAGAAGGAATGGAGAAGGGATGGGGAAGGGATTGAAGACGGGATTGGACAGCAGGAAAGTGCTCATATCATACATAATTCCGACAAGGTAAACTTAGCTCTGGTGGATGAATATACGGAGTTTCAGATGAATCGCCTCTCGAAGTCCAGGGTCCATCCCAGTCTCCAGATGCCTTGAATCTTGATGGCTGAAGCGCGCGACGTGCATTTTGACTCTTTTACTCTTGATGAAAGCAGCGGCAACTCTGGAGACTGGCAGTGCCTGCCGACGCTTGGCATGTGCATACCACGTGACGCCCCACTGTACCAACCAGTCATTGAGGTGTGCCACGTGAGCTACCTACCTACCTACCTAATGTAACCTAATTAAGGTACGCGCAACGTGATTCAGGGGCCGATCGCCATCTTCAGCTAGTGCAACGAAAGATGAACTTGTGAGTTAAAGCCGCCCGATGGCCATCGTGCTCATGACTTGACGACGCGCTAACAAGGTATGTCCGGAGTACCGTCCGAGTACGTATGTAGTACCGGTACTTGCTGCAATGCTGGAAATCCCCATGTCGAGCAAAAAGAAGGTTTCGGCTGTCGTCCGAGTACATATAATATGTAAGTTGCCGGTGGATAAAGCGACCGACGCTGCACGCATCGCCCGCATTCCCCGCAGATGCAAGCACGGCTTATTCGAGTCATTGAGCCCTTTCGCCTCCAAACCGCTGACTTTTGTGTGCTCACTGCTCAGATCATGATGGGAAGACGTCTCCGCAGCCTTCTGGCCCCAACGATCCCCTGACTAGGCATGGAGTCTGGACACACACGCGCGGCAGCGTTGTGTGGCGGCAAGTTTGGACGAGTTCTCCAGGCACAAAAGATTGCCAGGCTCCTTGGGTGGGGAATTCCCCATAGATTGTGCTCCTTTGCATTGGCAATGGGCATCCTCTTTTTTAGGCTGTTCGACGAATCCTTCCAGAATGAACCCTGAGTCCCTGACGTCGCAGTGCCGCCTGCAATGCGCCGGTCACATTGTACATGTTCGACTCGGAACAAGCACGCAGGAACGCGGTAGGAACGCAAGCGCACAGTGATTGTATGTACATACGGAGTACATACATGCATAGGTATGTACGGAGTACACACCTGTGGCGGCCTCAATCCACGTCTTTTTCCCAGCTGCCGTTCGGATATGCTGCCGGTTCAGGCTCGAGACTTTTCCGCCTTGCATCGCTTGAGGCATCCTCCAAGTTCCAACCAACCTTTCAACAGCGTACCTACTCCGTATAATTCGCATCTTCCGTACCGAGAAGGAGAGATTAGCCAGTCATCGTGTCCGCGACATCCGCCAGGCGAAATTTGCACTGCGACATGCCTGCAGCACCCTCTGACTACCTGGCAGGTTTCGGCCCGCCCTCGAGGTCGCCTACGATAGGTACCTGATCCATCATCCATAGGTACCCTTATGTATTCAGCACAGATTCGTCCAATGCGTCCCACGTTCGGCTGAGTATCCTTCGGAATGCATTGCTCAAATGAACGGATGAAACTAGCTTTATCTCCGAGGCCGCGCTGGTGAAGGCGAGGGCGCCAAGTTCCAACCATGTACTATGTACATATTCCTTGACAGCACACAGAGCTTGAAAGCCAGGGAGACCCCAGAGCCCAACTGCGAGAAGAAAGGGATGATAGTTCAAGTACTTCGTAAAGGTTCATTGTGACCCCAGTCATAGCCATGAAGGCACGATCTAACCCTGTCCTGTCTTGGCAATGAACTACTCGAGGCGCGCAATACCTACGGAGTATGTGTCGTCACGTTGCTTGGGGGCGGGGGAAACCCTGGACGCTTCCAAAATGAGATGAGCTTTTGACAGGAATTCGCTTGCGGCAGACGACTTGCGCTATATTCGGGGGGAAGGGAGATGCACCACGGCTGCATGACGCTCGTCATAAATATAGAAAGCCGTTGTCTCTTTGTTTCGAAACTTGGACTTGTTGGTTAGTCCATGGTCACTCGGGTCTGCCGTCAAGACAAACCATCACCCGAGACACTGAGCACTTTTGACGCTCAGTTGTTGCAACAAGGCCACAGACAGGACCTCCAGCAGAATGAAGACAACCAGCATCACCATCGCGGCCTTGCTCGCCAGCGCCGCCGAAGTCGCCTTTGCTGCCCCCAGCAGCTGTAATGCAGACGATTGTTTGAAGGCGGTGCGTCACCTCCCTGGTCGTTCCGGCGGCTCCAGGGCTTTCTGCGCCAAATACCTCGCGTCTACCGGTGCGCCGATCCCAACGAAACTTCCGAGGAATGTTGCCGACCACTGCAAGGACCAACACAATGCCGTTGCACCTCTGAGAGTTTCGAGCGCTTGTGGCTGCATTGCACAGGCAACCCATACCCCGACGCTGCCAGCGCGAGCTCCTACGCCCACTGGCAACACTACTGCGCCCACTGGCAAAGCCAACGCTCATGCATGCGCTCAGATCAGTGCCTCGTGGGCGCAGCAGAAGAAGAAGAAAATCGGTGGGTGAACCCAGTGCTGTTCTGTCATCTCTCTAGCATGATAGTCTTGATCACGATGTCTGTGACGTTGGTTCACATATTCGTTGTCTCACTTTCACATTCGCACTCGGGAGACGAGACAGAACTCGGCCATCGGCTCTTCTCTCTTTTTTGTCTGTTTGCTGACCCCTGCTGTGCTCTATCCAGATGTTCCAGTGGTACCCGCGGCCCTTGCCTACGAGTGTCTCAACACCGTACCGCTCGGAAAAGATGAGGCCATTAAGTTGGTCGACGCCATTGAGCCCTATCTCGAGTGGCAGAGTGACGCTGCGTTCAAGAAGAATCCGCCAAAGGACTACGCCTACCCTGGCTTCGACATGTTCGCCAACCTCGCTCAGGTCAAGTCCAATCTACAGGCCGGAAAATACGCGAGCGAATACGAGTTTCAGATCGACTTGTACAAACAAGTCTGGGCTCCTGGCCAAGACGGTCACTTTGTCTTCTATCCCGACTTGCTATCCAAGGTCTTCAAGTTCAAGCGCCAGTCGCTGCCACTCGTTTCGATCAGTGAGGACGGCACATCCCTGCCGCAAATCAAGTTGCAGCGTACGTCTTTTGCGCTCCTGCTGTTGGCATCTGCTTGTCGGGTGTTGAAACTTTTGCTAACTTGGGTGCCATTAAATAGGAGAAGTTGTTGCCGACGCAAAGACTGCGCAAGTCATTACCAAGATCAACGGTGTTGACGCCGCTCAGTACCTCGAGGATACTGTCAACGCAGCTAGCTTGCTTCAGGATGCAGATGGCGCGTACAACACCATGTTCTGGTCCAAGGCCAATGCAGCCGCGGCAGACCCTACAGCCAATTCAGGCTTTGGTACCTTTGTCGCCGGCGGTCGAAGTGCCGTCTTCTATCACGGTCCCACCACATCCCTTACCTTTGCCAACGGTACCACTGTGGTGCTTGACAACTTGGCCGACGTGGTCGGTGACATGGCCGGCGTGACGGATGGGCCTTCCATGTACAAGCAGTTTTGCACGTCAAAGCCGGTCGCCCCGGGTCCCGCATCTCCTGCCCGCAGCTCTTCTCTGACGGGCTATCCGGCGCCCGAGATCTCCACGCAGGATGGGACTGTAACTGGCTATTATCTGAAGGGACAGGGCCTGGATGATGTCGCCGTCATCGTCATCTCATCCTTTGCACCGTCCAGCACTGTCGAGTTCCAAGCCGTGATCATGGACTTTTTGAGCGAGTGCAAGGATGCCGGCAAGAAAAAGCTAGTGGTTGACTTCCAGAACAATGGCGGCGGCGCGCTTATGCTTGGATACGACTTCTTCCGTCAACTATTCCCTAAGACGGTGCAGGAAGGAAACTCCCGGTGGAAGTTAAGCAAGAGCCATCTTGAGACGGCACGAGTGGTCTCTGACATGGTCAAGAACATCGACCCCATGTCAGATGGAGACAGTGACCTGATCGAACTCAGCGAGACGTGGTTAAACTTCCGCCACGACATGAATATCACCAACAACAACTTTCTCGCATTTACCGACAAATTCTCTCCTCATACATTGAAGGGCACGGACTACTCTGCACTGATGCGGTTTAATCTCAGCGACCCTATCGCGACCAACAATCCTGTTCATGGAGTCGGCATCGACATTACCGGATACGGTAGCCTCACTGAACAACCCCAGTACTTCCAGCCCGAAGACATCATTGTCCTCTACGACGGCTCTTGCTCATCCACCTGCACCAGTGCCGGCGAGTTTCTGCGCCACCAAGGCGGCGTCAAGTCAATCGCCATGGGCGGTCGTCCTAAGCCCGGTCTCATGCAGGGTATCGGAGGCGTCAAGGGCTTCCAGTCCCTCACCTTTGACGACGTGCACACCTTCACCAGCCTTGCCGCCCAGAACACCAAAGACGAGAAGGCCCTGGCCGAGTTCAGCCGCTTCACCACCCTGCCCATGCAACGCTCTACCGCATCCTCCCTCAACGTGCGCGACCTGATTCTGCGCGACAACATCGACGACGGCACTCCTGCGCAATTTATCTACGAGGCGTCCGACTGCCGTCTCTTCTGGACTGCGCCCATGATTTCGGACGTGACCGAGGTCTGGAAGGCGGCAGCCAATGCGGCCTTCAACGGCGCCAAGTGCGCCTACGGTGGTATCGCCGGGTCCAAGCCAGGCCGCCGTAGCGAGGCCTCTCCCAAGGCCCGAGGTCTCATGAGGCCGGCACGCTTGTCCGAGACGGTCGATAAGACTGTCGTGAAACACGATCGCCTTTGGGAGGCTAGGCATATGCAGGTGGCCATTCCCTAAACCTCGTCGCGCGTGAGAGCCTACGTTTTGCGTCTTTTGATGTTTTTTTGAGTAATACGCATAAAGCTGGATTTTTAATAATAATAGTAGGAGTGGCTTCTGCCCTCTGGAAAGAACAATTTTGGGTGTACTTGTCGTTGAACATGGCAATTAGCCTTTTGTGATGTGAATTATTGCTTCAGCTGTGTGACTATTGTGTGAGGCATTTCAGTCAGGGTGAAGTGTACATACATACCTCCTAGATATTGCGTTGGTCGTTGTGGTGGTGTGATGAGCTGTGCTTTGACGGTTCGCAACCCTACTTTAACTCTAACTTTAACTCTAACTAGGTACCTACATACTGCGATTCCTCAAAGTTCCTTGTGTTTTGTTCCTTCCTTCTTGCTACCTATCTGTCTTGACATGCGATTCCTCCAAAGTGGTGTGGTATTCTGTTCACGCACAGAATGCCTTCATGTACTCCTATAACGTCGGCAGCGCATCATTTCTCGTCTCTGCCGATCAATGTCACGTATGCTACCCGACTTCACTTGCTGTTCCACCCAACGGTTGAACTGCCGCTCGCGTACCTAGCATAGCAACAGTGGACGCATGGTGGCTACCTATGCAGCATGCTGGGCCTACTAGCCATCAAGATGTCCATTTCGTCTGAATCTGTTGCCTCGCACTGGCAGCAAGCTGCGGCGCAAGCATCTCCCCGACTGACTTGGGGTGTTTCACTTCTTGGGGGCGGAAACGTCCGCACGAAGTCATCTCGCATGTGAGATGTTTGGAGGCTGGAGCAGCCGCCCCGGGGTCCCAAATCGTCACTATACTCCGTAAGCCCATTTCTCATCCCTGTAGCATTGGCGTGACAAGGGTATTGATAAGGGACTTTGAACGGAAATGACGTCCCATCCAATGATCCAAAATGCAATATAAAATAGACTTTAGCTTTTTAAGGGTCTGTGTCTTCCGAGTTCTTGGCGAGCCTGCACTCTTGTTTACACAATGGCCTTCGATAGAGGTGATCTTGTTTTCCGAGGTTCAGAGATGTCCCTTGCTTTGGCTCTTGGCTTCTTGGTTTCTTGGTCACACGAGCTGATGATTCTCATCCTTTTAACCGAGTCCTGACGCTCAGCTTCTCAGGAGCATTCGTGCGCTTCGAGGCTCTTGGGCTCTGGCTTTTGTTCTCCATTGATTGAACTCTGACCTTTCCCATTCATTGATTGAGATCAGGCCTTTCTCATTTTGTTGATTAAGCTCCTACCCCTCGCTTCTGAGGTACTCTATGGCCCAAATGTGCCAATGTCTACGTCTGACAATGGCCCAAGATCTCCATCTCGATACGATCTCGGTGGTCAGACCAAATCCATCCCGTGACTCAGCCTTCGTAATGGTCAGCGATATATTGTGTAACGAGCCACGCTGGGTACGGGGAAAAATGAAGTACAAAAAGCCTGTTATAGACTATGCTCGGTCTGTTCTGGTTCCGCAACCAGGCGGAAGAGAAGAGGAGAATAGGCAAACTTTGTCATGATCGAAGTACTTCGCCCAAGGGGTTGGCTATGGGAGTATATGACGTACTTGACGATGTCACCACACAAAGAGCATGATTTGATTGTCATTGGAGCGGGTAAGTCTTCCGGTTGGCATTTAATTGGCGTAAATATCTTGTTGGCATCATCATCATTTTCTTCTTCTCACCATCCCTTCGCCGTCGTCGTCATTCACCTCAGTACTAACACGGCAACACCCACCCACCTAGGCTGGTTTGGCCTCGCCGCCGCAAAGACATACCTGGAGCTGCACCCCCTCCAGAGCATTCTCGTCCTCGACCAAGACTCCAGCTGCGGCGGCACGTGGTCCCGCAACAGAGTCTATCCCGGCCTCCATTCGAATAACCTCCGAGGCGGGTACGAGTTCCCCGACTTCCCCATGAGCGAGTCCGTATACGGCGTTCGAGAAGGGGAGCACATCCCCGGGGAGGTTTTGCACCGCTATCTGACGGACTTTGCGGCCGCGCACGGGATACTCGAGAGGACGAGGCTCGGCGTGCACGTGAGCACGGTAGAAGAGACGGAGAATGGGTGGAAGGTCCATGTCTCGCCAAGTTTGATGTCGGAGGAGAGTCAGGAGACTCAGGAGGTGCTCCTGACGAAACGACTCATCATTGCCACAGGACTGACCTCGCAGCCCAACATGCCGCGCTTTCCCGGGCAGGAGACATTTACGGCGCCGCTGTTCCACGTCAAAGAGCTTGGCCAGAAAAGCAGCGTGGTGCAGTCGTGCACGAGGGCAGTAGTCGTGGGCGCGGGCAAGTCAGCGTACGACTGCGCATACGCTCTAGCAACGGGAGCACGATACTCCCGCGTCGAGCTGGTGATGAGACCGGGAGGCCACGGCCCTGTATGGCTCTGTCCGGCGTACGTGACACCACTGAAGCGTAAACTCGAGGCGTTGCTGCACACGCGACTGCTAACATGGTTCAGCTCATGTCCATGGGGATCCGAGGACAGCTCCTCCTGCCTGCCGCGGAGGTGGCTACACGGAACGGCACCGGGCCGGCTGCTAACACGAGCGGTCTGGGCCGCACTCGGGTCCGACATAGTGCGCGCGAACGGCTATCAACGGCATGCCGAGTTGCGCAAGCTACAGCCGTGGCGGAGTATCTTCTACACAGGCAGCGCGCTGGGCATTCATAACTACGCGCGCAATGTGCACCATCTCGTACGCCAGAGCCGCATCAAGGTACACGTATCAGACGTGGCCTGTCTGCGCGGCCGCGAGGTCCTCCTCGCCGACGGGACTAGCCTCGATGATGTCGATGCCCTCGTCTGTGCAACAGGCTGGATGAAGCACTGTTCCATACGCTTCATAGGCGCCAGTTCACCAGCCGCCCCCTCAAGTTCCCTCGGCGCCCTCTCCCCAGAAACGATACAAGAGCTCGCGTCTGAGGCTGACGACTCTATCCTGGCCAGCTTCCCCATGCTTCGCGATAGTTGCACCAGCAAGATCGGTGATGACCCGAATCAGGGCAGCCCGCTCCGCAACTACCGCTTCATCGTGCCCGCCAATGCCACGTATCTCTCGCGCCGTACCCTCGCCTATGCAGGAATGCTCTCCTCCGTCAGCACGCCCATCATCGCTACCGTCCAGGCCCTCTGGATCTGTGCCTTCTTTGATGGCAAGCTTGCGCGTGCGCCGCCCCCGGAGCCGGTCTGGGGGCCCGCACACGACGCGCTGGCGAGGGAGGTGATGCTACACACGCAGTTCGGCCGCTGGCGCTATCCGTGCGGTCGCTATGGGGCTGCGGTGCCGGACTTGGCGCTCGAGGCGCTGCCATATGTAGACTTGTTGCTGAATGACCTGGGGGTGCGGTCGTGGAGGAAAGGATCGTGGGTGCGTGATCTGCTGGAGGGGCATGGGCCGGGAGACTATTCGGGGTTGGTTCAGGAGTGGCTTGTCGGGACTCGGGAGGAGTCTTGGTCATGATGGGGGAAAAGGGGTGAAACCTTTTTCTGGCAAGCCGCAATCCTTCTCTGTGAAAATTTTGGCAGACGATTCAGGTTGTGACGGCCGTCAACGCCTTTCGTGATCTGATCATATCATCATACTGCCTTCAAAGCAAGATCCGAGACCTTCGTTTCCACCCTTCTACAACTGATGACAAATGGGGTCCAGACTTATGTATTACATACTTACATAGCTAGAGATGGGGCCTAGACTCCAGATCTTAGGCCTTCGAGATTGAGAAAGCACACCCAGGGAAGTCTCAGCGTTGTTTGTAATCTCTTTGTCCGGTTGTTGATATAGTTGAGATCCCGTTGTAGGTGAAAACCGCACATGCAGCTACGTAGCCCAAATGCCGCGTTTGCCGTTACCGCAGCATGACTGGATGTTGGGATGTTCCTCTACTGTCATGTCCGGGGATTGGAAATAGCGTGTCGATCCGTCAAACCGGCAGCGAAATGGTGATTAAGGGCATGCGCATCTTTCTCTGCCGCCGGGCGTTGAAAAAACAGGCACACAATGGAAGTTAGTCGCCTGAGCCTTGTATTCTTTTTTCCGGAAGCTATGAAATGTCGACTCCGATCGAGGTGCGATCAGAGAAGTAGCCTGAAGTTCTGAACCGAAGCTATCAAGAGACTGGGGTCTGTGGTCTAACGTAACAATAACAGCCCACGACCTTGGCTGCGATCGTGATTGCTAGTCTCGTTGGTTAGGTAGCTTTGTGGCGTCGGGTTAATCTGCAAGCATCCTCGGTGATTCTTGCAGAAATTCTCGTCAAGTTGGCTTCCGAGACGTCGTCGGGAGGTTTCATCAGGAAGAATGAAGGGCGAAGACGCAAAGACGAGAGTATTGTATTTCCCATGCTCACTGTACAGAGTACAGAGTATAAAGGCAGGTCCTGTTCCGTTTCCAGCAGTCCCGCGATTTGACCTTCGGCTCAGTGCTCTACACTCCATCTCAGAGTACGGGCAGTATTCCTGTTCCTTGCCGTATGCCCTATGGTAGAAAAGTTTGTATGCAATGCGCAATTCCGTGTACTGTCCAAAGCCCGTCATCGCCTCAACGCCCTCATCCCCATCATCACCGTCTCACCACCTCACCTCTCTCTAGCCCTCGCTCTCATGACTCAACACTCCAATTACACACGACCGTCCACATCTCCCCCAGTAACTCAACCTCCCACACCGGCTCCTCCAGTGCGACTACACTCCCAACCCGCACCACAACTCCCCCTCCAAGCCCCATGCCTGTTGATTTACCCTCTCCCGCAAGAATATACCCCTTCCCGACTTGTCCTCGCCCATCCTGTCGGCTCTGTCGGTCCTGCCCGTCCTGCTCGTCCTCATATCGCCCTCTCGCGAGAAACATCAACGGCCCAGGCCTCACCTCCTCCACCACCATCCTCCTCGCCGGCCTAGACTCCCCATCCCAGCCCCGTACCTCTGACAACCACGCCTGAAGCTGTGCGGCCATCCCCCCTGGAGGATAAGGCCTACCGCGCGGGCGCCGCGGAGAGAATCCCCTGGGGAGGATATTGTTTCCGGAGGGAACATCCGGTACATCGGGGGGTTTGAAGGGGGGAGGAGGTTGAAAAATGGGTTGTTGGTGAGAGTGTTTGGATCTGCGAGTGCCTCCTCCCCCATTTATTCCATCTTCGTCTTCTTCAAGCCCTTCTCCTCCTCCTTGGCTGTCCCGGCCATCTTCGTCTTCCTCCCGGTCATCAAGACTACCACCACCCACGGAAGAAGCAGATTCGCATTCAGCGATAGATGACCCCCCCGTGGGGGTAATATCCCCTCCGTCTTGCGCTCTTTCCTTTCCACTCCCCCTCTCCCTCTCCTTCTCCCTCTCCCAGGAGGATGACCATGAAGATATAGAGCTCCCTCCGAGTCCCCGCACAGACTCGCCCAATATCCTCCGCCTCTTCGCCCTCTTATCCCCAGCAACAAAAGACAGCGGACTCGCCTCCCCGTGATCGCGAGGATCCTCATCTCCAAAGTCCATGTCCTCGTCACGCATGTCCCAGACCCCCGGCGACGAGCCATGTGCATGTGCATGTGCATGTGCGTGTGCGTGTGCGTGTGCATTGGGGCTAGACGACGCACTCGTAATAGAATCAATCTCAACATCTAGTCCCCTCCTCAGCCCCGCGCGACGCACTCCCACCGAACAAGGCGTGTCCGTATCCTCATCCTCGTCCTCGTCCTCGTCCTCGTCCTCGTCCCAGCCCGTGACACTCCCGCCCACAGAAGCCTGCCTCTCATCCACCTCCACATCCTCAATACTCGGTTCTCTCCTCTGTGAGGGCCTCGGCACGGAAGACGAGCCGAAGCGTGGCGTGGATTGGAATTGCGCTGCCTGCGGGAGGGCCCGGAGAGGCGTCGTCTGTGAAGTCGGGGGGCGGTTGGGTCGGAGGAAACGTCGTGGGGTGGGTGTCTTGGCGAGGAGGGGAAGTTCAAGGTAAGGGCTGGGTACATACAAAGTCAAAATGGCAGCGCAGGGGACTTGCTTACCCTGGGTGGTGGGCTCATGATCCTATCGTGCGGGATCTCTGCAATGGGGTTTGCGCATTCAATCGATGATGCATGGATGATGAGATGACGAGATGGATAAGATGGATGGACAGGTGATGGTGTGTGGTCACTGGTGTGGGGGTTCACTGAAATTGACTTGGAGATGAGTGAGCCAAGGCCCAAGAGTGCACAACGTCATGGCCCATGGGGCGTCGCGAATCGGCCAACATGTCCAATATTTCCACCAACGACATGTTGGTCACCAAATGCATCATCGCAAGAATTGGATATTTATATCATTCAGCCGTGGTCCAGGCTTATTATCATGGCCACTTTCTATGCACTATTTATGCTGTATGTAGTAACCGAGGTTCAAGAATTCCAAATGAAATGTATGAGCCAGTCTCTGCAACGTCCCGCGACAACTAGGCAGCCCTTCTTGACTACCTAGTCAAGTGCGTCGCTCTTAAAGTTGATTGCAGCGCGTGACGCAACGCTATAGCGACATGAATGTTGATGATAGTACAGCGACAGGAAAAATTTCCTAATAAAAGCAACAGAGAGATAACATAATCCCACCACACATGTGGGAACGAACGCCGCTTTGGTGCATATCCGCAGTTCATCATGGTGTGACACCGAACACCCTCTCCCGATCCCAATAAACAGCCGCCTTCTCTAGGTCAAGGTACGCCGGGCTGCGATAACATAACCAGCCATTCCCTTCTCCAAGAGCTGCACCTGAGACGGATCTGGCCAGCATACGAAAGTTGGCCCGGAGTAGAAGAGAAGCAGAAAAACTCCTTGGTGAGCCGACAAAGCTGGGGAAAACGCCGTCTTGCCAGGATTGCCGGGTCAATGCATGTGCTGGATCTCAGACCTAGCTATAAAGAATCCGGTATTTGAAAAGACAAAACGAAAAAGAAGAGAAGGTAGATAGGAAAGAAAAGAAGAGAGAACGAAACGAAACGGCCCAGAAATAAATCAGACACATCCCCGACGAACAATGACATGTATCAGGAAATAGGTGAAGACTCAAATGTGGGATGGGTATGTCAATGACAATGCAAGCAAAGTCCAGATGGCAGAGCGTTGGCAGCTGTTGGAGAAAATGAAGAAGAAAAAAAACCCCCCAGGAAACAAAAAGAAGAGTAAGAAAATGGAAAGAGAAACGAGAAGAGAAACGAAAATCTCGGTACAGATACAGACGCCAACATGTTCTCGATCGACAGGAACACGGATCTTTAGCCGATTAAAAGGTCAAATTCAGTCTTGTGATCAGGTTTCGTTGGCATCGAATCTTTGATAGGGTGCAGCATGACTGATGGTAGACAAGGACGTCCATGTTGTTTCTCCCAGCTCGGACCTCCCATATCTGTATCTGGCCAGCCCATCCAGTTGTTGTACAATCGGTTGGGCGGCTCGGCGCGATAATACCACGTGGTACCCTGATATCGCCGCTCTCTGCCCCAGCCCATGGGTGATCCTCGTCCACCACACTCGCCGTGGGGACCAGGATTGAACCAGTTGTTGAGGAAACCCCCCTTCCAATCACGGTCCATGAAGACGGGATGAGGAGCAAATACCGTCTTGAGGCCGTGGAGCAGTGCGACGGTTTGGGCCGTCATCTCGGACGCGACATGGTTTCCTCGCATATTCTCGACGTGCATGATGGCGAGCAAGCGTTTCGAAATGCGAGACTGCGTAACAATGGTGGTGCGACGAGGCAAGTCGGTTGACTGGTGGTCCGCATCGGTGTACCCCCAAACATGCTTGGAGATGATCCATTGACTGTCTACCGGATTGAACATGGGGCCGACCGTGATGAAGTCAGCCTCCTCTCCAACGCCCCATTCATAGTCATCCTCCTCGTGCGAGCGCGGCGGCTTCGGGCCAACTGGGTTGATAAAAGGAAGTTCAGGCGGGCCCCAGACCGTCTCGTTGCCGTGCGCCTCGGCCACCTTTTGCCGGAAAGAAGTGTCGTAATCGCCGTGAAATTCGGGAATGTAGTACCGCTCGTTCCGCTCCCAAAGGTACTTTCGCGGCTGCTTTTTCGAAAAAGCCGACAGGCCTTCGAGCAGGTCGTAGTGGTGGCCGGTGTATCGAAAGTCCATTTCCCAGTTCCACATGAAGTCGAACTGTGGGTTGTCCTGACTAAATTTTTGAACTGACAACCACTGGGCGCTGTGCACCGCTCTCGCGTATTCATCAGTCATGGCAGGGTAAAGATCCCACATCTGCGGATCATTCCACAGCACCGTGATGCCGTGGAATTCGACGGGAACGTGTTCATTCAAGACTGATTGGTACAATGCCGCATCTTGATGGATGGGAATAGTTTCGTTCTTGGAGTGAACCAGGAGGAATACCTCGTACTGACCACCTGTCTTGAGACTGAGCTCGCTGACCAGGGCTCGAATGACTTGTCGATCATTGTCGGTGTATTTCTTGCCAGTGTAAGAACGGAGCAGAATGGCGGTTTTGGGTTCTTTGGTCACATCCGATCGCTTGTCATTGTCGTTTTCGCTGTCAACGACGGATCGTCTCTTCATCTGTGAGCCGCCGACCTTCTTTCCTAGGGATGGGGAGCCTCCTTCGTTCTTTAGTGCTGCTTGTTCCGCGGGTGGTCCCGCCGGCTCTCGAGTTTCGGGATAGTTGTTTATATAAGGATTCTTCTTCTCCCGCGTCGTGTCAAATCGAGCCGCATTTTGTAGCACACAGGATTTCTGTAATTCGCCCCAATTGACATTATCCCAATTAATGGACTTGTAAGACGCTCCACTTTTGATCTTCAACTCATGAAGCCCATACGGCCCAAGCCGGGTATCGCGTTCCCAGCACAAATTTGGATCGAGACCCAGCAATTCATACGATCCAAATTTTGGCAGCGGCCATTTTTCCGGCCGACCACGGAATACCAGTAAGTCTTCCACAACCTCGCCGGTCGGCCCTTTGCAAGGCACATGCGGGGCGTGGCCAGCTTTCCTCCATTCATCACTATTGTAAGCAGGATAGGGATTGAATCGCACGGGCTGGTGTTCGCCCAGGTCGACTTTGATGGTTGGGTCTTCACGAAGCTTCTTCTTCTGTTGCTCCGTGTGTTCGTCCTCGGCGACTAGCTTCTTCAGCGTATTGCCATAGATCAAGTTTGAGTTTCCGAGCCTAAATCCACCCCAGTCAGTACAGTTTCCTCATCCTCCCACAGACAAGGCAGCAGAAACATTGATCCATCACACGACTGGCGCGGACCATTTGCTTGTTTCCTTGGGGGTTATACATACTTGGCGGTGGTCTTGTATGCATATCGCCACATCTTTCGCAAATCCTTTTCATGCTGTAATCTCATGACATCACCAGGTTCCCGTGGCGTACCATCCGTTTCATATCCCGGGAGAACATCTTCGTTCGTCTCCAGATCAGTCATGTCATGCCAATTGGCCAAATCCTCAATGTCAATCTCCCAACCTGCGCGAGTGCCAGTCGGCTCTTCATGATGATGGCCAGGGTCGGGATTAAGAACGACTGTCTCATCGGTGCCCAAAAATGGCAATTTAACCTGTCCAGTACTGCCGGTGGAATCGTGTTGGTGGTTGGAATCGCCTTGTTTGTATGGTACGATGTGCAATCTCGGCGAAGGCCCGCTGAAGACCAAAAAGTAAGTCGTGATAGCGGCGAGAACAAGGATGAAGACAGATCTTGGTCTGGGTCGAGAAAACATGGCTCGTCTGGCGGGGGGATGCAGCAGCATCTTTCCCATGGCCTAGTGTTGAAGCTGCGGGCTGCGACAGCCCAGGAGACGAGTAGCTAGAAAGGTTGTTGTCGGTTGCGAGAAGGGACGAGTAGAAGGTGATGTCCAGGTAAAGAGCCGTCCAAATGGTCGAGCGGGGACAGATAGCCTGCTAGTCGTGATCCCCCAAAGACAAGTGCAGCGTGGCAGTGCGAAGCACAGTAGAGGTATTCAGCCTTGACTGTCCAACGGTGTAGGAGCTCGAAAACTTCAGGGCAGCTAAAGGCGGTTCGACGATCGCGAGACCTAGGCGGTGACAGGCGCGTGAGAAGGAACAAGAGGTCAATTGCTGTAAGCGTGCAAAAGTCAATAGAAAGGAATGGAATGCGCCAGAGGCGGAGATGTTTGTGAAAACGTGGACGCAAACGGAAAGAAAGTCGAAGAAAAGGTTCGGGTTGAACTGGCCCTGACAGTGCGAGGCACCTGGTTGAGGCTGGATAATAATGGGAAGGGGTGATTGTGCCACTGTGGATGTGGCTGTGGAGCAGAGGAATCAGAGGGATGTGAGGGATAATGAGATTGTAAGGGGGTGCGAGTCTACGGAGTCTCCGTGTTCCACACGCCCCCGCCTTAGGTACCTACCTACCTCGTCGCGACTCTGTACTCTGGAGTCTGTATACAAATTTGTCCATGACTCTCTCTGGTTGTGCTCTTGTGCAGAAAGTAGAATGCATACCTATATCATCAGAGTTTATCAAGCATCACTAGGTACCTGAGTACGTGTACGTAGAGTTTCGGTATGCCACTCAATTTTCTTCAGCGCATCAGCCAGTACGCAGCTCGACCAGTCTCGGAGTAGGTACCTACTCTGTAAAGATATTGGACATGGCAATCTGAGGAAGCACAATGATTGGCCACATAGCACAGTACGCCCATTGAAGCGAATCCCAGCGGCCGCGATGCTGAGCACAACTTTAGCGCAACTGACCTTCCCTGTTGCAGTTCCTGGTCGCGGCACACAGGGGACCCATAGGGGCCACTCAAAACGTCTAGCGGGCCACACCAGCCCCTGACACATCGCAATGTAAAGTGCGAACTTTGACCGGTACCTACATCTCCAAACCGCGCGTGGCTTCTTCTTCTTCTTGGTGGCCGTGCATGATGACGACGACGGGACGTTCTACGCGTGGCAAGTCGATAATAAGGCCAGTCTCCCCGTCGTCTGTGTGTTCGCTCCGGCCGGGGAAGAAGAAATGCCGTACAGATCTCCGATCATCAGGTTCGTGCCCACTGCTCTTCACATCACGATTTACGCGGGAATAAACTTCCGTGAAATATACTTTGTGTAACGTGCGTGCTAGGGTCGCCAAGCAACGGTACTGAAGGACGGTTTCTGAAGACACAGTTCTGTGATGAAGTCTTGATCCTGTGTTGCCCAAGTAGGTAGATTATACATACGTACATATCTCTACGAGTCTACATACTCCGTACGGGCGCACCTCAGGAGCTGATGACGTAGTCCTGTTTACGCCATCTCTCGCCTACGGAGTATTACTTCGCCGGACGTTATCAATTGAGATGCGGATTGACACAATTTTCCCGAGCAATACCGCCAATATGTAGGTAGGTACCTACATAGGTAGTTGTGCCTCTGTCTCGTCGGGCCCCTTCTTCAGGTTTTGTTTCTCATGTCGTGCAAGTTGCAACAGCCTCTCTGCAAGGGATATAAGCACAGCGCAGAGAACGCCCCTTGGGCACATGCCGCGGGACGGATACCTACCTACAAAGCCAGTAGGTCCCCGCCCGCATTGCGACCATTTCCTTCTCGTCATTATGTACGGAGTATGTACATATGTACATATATACGGAGTATCCCCGTTCTCAATTCTACCCATGTACCTCTTCTGGAACACAGGGACGGACGCGTCAGACACGTCAAGATGGCCGGCTGAGGCTTGCTGGCTCAAGCCATCGCTTCCGCGACAGAGTCAAGTGGCATTGGACTCGCATCACTCGACTCGTCCACCGGCAAAGCGGCATCGCGGCTCCCGAGTCCCAGAACTCCCAGCACATTCGATGGCGGCTTGGTCGCCTTCTCTCACATCTTGCCAAGTTGCGCTAGGTACTTGCGATCTCAAGCAGCGCACAGACCCCCACATGCTTGGCGGTAGGTACCAGACGAGTCACGAACGTCAGTTGCAGACTGCAGTCCTGCACTTGAACCATAGTTGCGAGCCCATGACGTCAATGTCGAACCCCGATTGACATGAGCCACTAGGTAGTAGGAACTACCTACCTCAGGGAATAATTATAATCCAACGCGAGCCAGTCTGCCCATCACCGGCAGACAAAGAGGTCAATAAGGACAGCATGGCCCCGAGAAGCTATTTAGTTAGGAAGTCGGTCCGGACTTTGAAGTCGTTATCGAGTACGGGATAAAATGGCGCAATGCACGTAGATTAGGTATATACGGAGTATGTATGCTAAACTGCCTACCTATTCGGTTAAATTTTCAAAGCTAATGCATGTTTGCAGCCCCCCATCCTCGCGCCTGTGCGGAAACGGCCAATCGAAAAGAACAAACTACGTACCTGCTGAGTGTCTCGATGCATCATGATTGCAAGACTGCTCAGTGCTCAAACTATGTACATATGTAGGTACACAAAATGAGACAAGAAGACATTGGTCTCTCTTCGGAACGTAACGCATAAGACATTGTGTTCACGCAAGTCACATTACTATCCATAATTACATCCACATGGCACACGCACATGCACGGTTTTACGCTTACCTACGGAAGTACTCCGTATACGTACATACAGTACAACAGTACATACCTCAGCACCTCAGTTGCATGTACCAGGTACGTACCGTATTTACTCAGTAAATTCCTCCAAGCCCGTGGGTCTGATGACCCTTGCTC